>PVKP010038219.1:0-21054 GCA_004027715.1 Plecturocebus donacophilus
TAGCATTTCACAGGTTTAAATAAAATATTGGTTGGCTGCTTATTTGTTATTTTCATCCCCTATTCCTTCCTGTCTCCATTGTTAAGCACAATTATTGGCACAAAAGAGGTTTTTAATACCTATTTTTAGACTGCATTCTAGCCTGGGCAATAAAACAAGAATCCCGTTCTCTCTCCTTCTTTCTCTTCCTCTTTCTTTCTCTCTTTCATTCTTTTTTTTTCTTTCTTTTGCTCTTTCTTTCACCTTTTCTCTTTCTTTCTTTCAAAATATATATATATATCTTTATAGTTTCTTCCCTAAACTCTTTTAAATTTATTCTAATTGAGAAAAATGTTTTACTGTAGCGAATGTCTCCACTTAGGAATATTTTGCTTTTAGCATCTGAAAAGATTAAGACTGTATAAACATTATGGGATTTTAGGGGGTAGTTAAGTATATTTGTCAAACAAAACAGAAAACCTTTATTGGAATGTTCAGGAAATTTGACTAATTAATTTATGGCATCCATAACACCTAGTATAGTTTTTCTTAAATATCATAAATACTCAACACATAGTAAATTAATGATGTAATATAGAAAGAAAAGGAGAGAGAATGAGAGATTTAGAAAACACCCACACTATAAACTCTAAATAAATCCTAATAATGCCTTTTTAGTTCTCCCATTTCTGAAGATTATCTTACTAATGAAAGAGTATAATGATGTTTAGAAACTATTAAAATGAATAAGGAAGTTTGTTTTATTTGAGTGTGTGTAATAGGGTCTGAGTGCATATTTCTTCTTTTTCTCTTAAGTGTCCCTAGAGCACATATGAACCAAGAACTCCACTGTATGCTAATGAAACAATGGTGGCAAAACAGGCTGTCCCCAATCTAACTCGCATTGTACTCTGCTACTCAAGCATCTCTGCCTGGTGAATTGAATTCATGAAAATTTCTTTGAGTAGATTCTTTGAGCAGAGCTTACAGAAGTTGAAAGGAAGAGAGTTGTCATATGAGTTATAGGTGAGGAATGTTTACAGGAACAAGAAATTGTTTGAAGACTTTAGGGACATGTCAGTGCTTAGCTGATGAAAATCATGATGCTTGCATGCCTGACTCCTTCTACCTGGAAATCACAGGTGAGCATGTTAGAGATTTCAGGAAGAGTATGGTGTTTAGGGAGAGAAGCACTTGCTGCATAACAGACCTCAGCCAGCAGGAATGAGCACATCATAGCTTCAGGTTACCAGACATTGATTCTCTGTTTCTCACCCAACTAATACTGAGACTTTTAACAGACCTATATTTGCCCACATTTTCAGCAGGATATCCTATAGCATATGTAGTAACTGATAAGTTTAGCACAGGTGGTAAGAGCTATTTACATATTATTTAATCACAGAAAAATTTTAAAGACACTTCTCATGTTATAAAAGAGTTGGTATCTTTATAAAAGGTGAGCAAATTTCTTTTTTTTTCTTTTCTTTTTTTTAGATGGGGTCTCACTCTGTCTCTAGGCTAGAGTGCAGTGGCACAATCTTGGCTCACTGCAATCTCCAACTCCTAGGTTCAAGTGATTCTCCTGCCTCAGCTTCTGACATAGCTGGGACTACAGGCATGTGCTACCATGCCCAGCTATTTATTTACTTATTTTTTGGTATTTTTAGTAGAGACAGGGTTTCACCATGTTGGCCAGGAGAGTCTCAATCTTTTGACCTGTTGATCCACCTGCCTCGGTCTCCCAAAGTGCTGGGATTACAGGCCTGAGCCACCACACCCTGCCAAAGGTGAGCAATGTTCTGCTCAGTGTATGAACTTCTACTTATTAAGACTACATCACAGTTGAATACTGTATTAATAATAAGTAATACAGAAGTGATTACTAACAAGTTCTATATATCTGATTAGAAGGATTTGGGCTATAACAAAGTCTGGGAATGGGGATTACCCAATATTTGAGAGGTGTCTAAGAACACATGAATGTGAGGATCTTGTGCAATTGACTAGAGATTACATTATGTTGTACACTTAGAACCAGAGAATCTATCAAGGTGAAAATCAGTGTCTTGGATATAGGCCAGTGTCTGGGACACGGTCCAGAATATTCCTGGGCAATGGCAGGCAGCAAGTCAATGGTGTTCATATGCTATATGTACATGCTCTGAATAGATTCAAGTCCTGATTTTGCCACTTTTAAAGATATCCACTAACCAAAGCTGGGTGAGACTCACTATTCAAGTGAGACCTGAAGCCATGGCTGTAGTGCTATAAAAGCTGCACAGATCAGTAACAGCTATTATTCATGTGCACATGTGTGCCTGCATACAAAATAGGGAATAACATAACATTGCATCATTTAAATTACAAAATTAAATATCACACTCATGAAATATTTATCTCAGATGTAACTTTATGAGGGTTCACATCCTTCAAAACAGCATTTAAAACAATTTATAATTGAGTTTTACAGAGTATGAGACCAGATTCATTTAGCCTGATTTGTTTCTCTAGGTGGACATTGGTAGTAAAGCATTGTATAAAAGTGACTACTTCAGTGGAGGATATCCCACAGAAGGAAAGATTTTAATAGGAATTCACTGGGTGTGGGAAGCCACTGGCAGAAGTTAGTGGAAGTAGCATGGATTTTGGAGGTGCTGTTTTGCTTATATGACACTCTCAAAGTCATACTCCTTTTTCCCTCCACATGGTTCTATTCATATCTTTCACAACCAAAGTCTTCATACAGCAATTCAGAAGGCAGAATAAAACTTGCCATCCAAACTTGAGCTTGTTCAGATTCTGTTTCTGCCCTCTTTGGGAGTGTAACTTGGACCAGAATGAATGGGTGGGGTTGGTAAGTGTATGTAACTGTAGAGATATCAGCTTAGGGTTGCCCATTTTAGCAAATAAAAATACAGAACACTCATTCCAATTTGAATGTTAGAAAAACAGTGAATACTTTCTTTGGCATAATTATGTTCCAAATATTGGATGGGACATATTCATACTAAAATATATTTCTTGTTCTTATGCATTTCAAGTTTAACCACGCCTTCTGTATTTTATCTGGCAGCCCTTATTTTGTTAGGACTTTGGTGAAGGAAGATACCATTCAAAGGATGACAGAATTTTGTTGATGATGTTGTCTCGCACAGTGATGTTTGATTGGCCCTCTTTTGATAATCAAATATAAAGGAAAAAGGAGTATGCACTCAGCACTGTGAGCACAGTTTTACAAGAATTTTTTTGTGGCTTGAGAAAGATTCTTAAGACCTTAATATTCAGAGAAGGTAGCTGGGTAGGAAGTGGTAAGTAGGCATGTTCACACAGGCCTAGGAATCTCCTGAGAGAAAAGGAATTCAGATCCTCCAGTGACTGTTACTGGAAGGCTCCCCATAATTAAAGCCTGAATAATGAATTAAGATGATCTTGACTTCCTGTAGATCAAGATACCTAAGGTCTTGAAAGGGGAGCTACTATATGGGAAAGAGAAGCTGGCCTGGTGGTCTAGATCAACTAAGAATTTCTGTCCCTTATGTGCCACTGGCTGAAAACTCTTTCAGCTAGGCTTCCTGGAAAAGATTGTGCTATGGCAGGAATGCCAACAATGTGAGGAGTAATCTTGTGAAGCCAGAGTGTTCATTTTTTTTTCAAATACAAGTACAACACTGGAAGAGTAATACCTTTTTTGATACAAGCACTCCTGTGGCTGGCAGGTATTTGTGTCAGCAATACTCACCTCATGGGAATAAACAAAGGTGCAGAATTATCAAAAATAAAGTTTAATGGGCTCAGGTTTATTTGCCAGATTTCTTTTTTTTCCCAAGTGTTGATTCCTTTGGAAGCCCACCTACCCTTGCGATTTGGCTGTTAACTGCCTTTTCTTTGTCTCAGTTGAACAAACAGTTGAAATGCTTTACCAATTTGTTCCCTGGATCTATTTAGCCCTCACATACAAACACAAATTCAACGTGTGGTAGTAGGAGATGTTGTATTTGAATATGTGTGTGGTTGGAGGTGGGTGGTGTTAGGGAGTCAGTAAGGAGATCTACATCTTAACCTCACCCTCAGCCAACCCCATTCCTATATATTCAAAGTGACTAGTAACTGTAAATCTTAGTTTCCTTTCATCTATTAGCAATAGCCTCAAATCAGCCATTTAGCTTTAACTCTAGAGAGGAGAGCTCGGAAAGAAAGAGGTAGTAGAGATTTTCTTTTCTTTGCTTGTAAGGTAATTTTTAGTTTTTTGGGAAGGAAAGGGTAGAATGTGGCAGGAAAGTGGAATCAGACCAATTTTCCCACAGAGCTAATGTTTTTGGCTTTTTTTTCAGTAAACATAGAAATTCAATCTTCCAGAGTTAAACTTGAGAAAATTACATTCGTCTTATCTGAGTTCCTTTCTCAGGAAATCAACCATCAGGTCCCCCAGATCCTATCAAGGACCTGAAACTTACCAGATCCTCACATCTGGACTATGAGATGCCAGACCCCTCATTCATCATAGCTACCTAACTGACCATCTGCTTCCCTTTGACTCCTCTTCCTTATCCCTCCCTAACATTTCTTCCCTGTTATATGAACCCCTAATTTTAGTTAGGGAGATAGATTTGAGACTGATCTCCCATCTCCTCCATGACAGTCCCCAGTTAAAGCCTTCTTTTCTGGTAGTACTCATCTTCTCAATGACTGACTTTCTGTGCAACCATCAACAAGACTAGACTGAACCCCTGGAGTTTCAGTAACAGACTTTGGTTCCCTGAGTGGGAACACATTGCTCATGGCTCAGCTGTCCTGGACCTAGGAGAGTCTCAGAAGTCCTCCTAGGCAGCTTCCAGACCCTTTTTTGGCTGGAGGTGGGTCTCCTTCTCTCTTTTCTGACCCTGCTGCTGCCACCCTCAACTGTGTTCTTGGTTGCCTAGAAAGAACAGTCTTTGAAGTTTATTGTCTGCTTCCAGATGGGTGTCTTTTGTGGATACTAGACAGGGGGATCTGCTCCTCTCAATCTGGGAAATTCTAAAGAAACTTTCGTTTGGACCTTGAACAAGCCCAGTGATTGAGAGAAGAAAGCACTGTGCCTGTTTCAGTTTTGACACTCTCAGGTCTGGTGGATTGCTGCAGCTGTTGGATTATGTTTTGGTGATTATTTGTGAGGGTCGATATAACCACAGGAAACCAGAATTTGATAAACTGATGCTCTTTTGTAATACAGTTTGGCCCCAGTATTCCTTGGAATCTGGGGAAGTTTGGCCTCTCCATGGATCATGCTGTTGAATGAGAAAGCAAGAGAGAGTTCTGTGTATCCAGGCCTTTAGGCTGCTGTTCTTAGTAGGATCATGCTCGTCAATATGACATGTTGTTTTGTGGTGCTGTTTGACCCCTGTGTTCTTTGGAGTCTGGGGAGGTTAGCCCTTTAAAAATCAAATTATTATGGAAACTGCTTTACCCCAAATTTTAGTTTACAGTGTTTGTTAGATTACTTATTGGGGTAAACAAAATTTAGCCATGTGAACATGTTTGTAAACTGGTGTGTTTGTATTGCTACCTCATGGCTAGTGTTCTGAAGTAAAAGCTATTGGATTATTATGTGTGTATATGCATGTTCAGATATGTTTATCCATATTTGTTATGTTATATGCTGTATCTACCAAATTGACTTACGAATAAAACAGCACTCATAAATTAAGTAAATAAGTTCAAAATATTTTTCAAGTTCATGTGACTTAAGCAAATCTTTAACAAACAATCTAGCTTTAAAATTATTGGTAAAATAAAAATAGAAGTGTCTTCAGAAATGTTAGAATATATTTTTATCTCTGTTTTATATTTGTCTCTGCTGGATGTTTTGACATGTCATGGTTTGGCACAGAAGGTTATGAAACCATGAACTCAGCCAAAACAAAATGATCTTTGTGTGCCTGGACAAATGAGACTATTTTAATGTTGTTAGTTTAATAAAAACAGCTGAATCTTCTGAATGATTGGCAAAAATACATATGTATTTAACTGTAAGGTTCTTAGTTAGGTGAGCACCTTATAGTCATAGGCTATAAAAAAATGGTTGACAAGGAAATAATTTGAAACAATGACTAGCTTTGTTTAATGTCTCAGTTTTCAGGAGTAATTAAACTGTTAAAAATGAAATAATTGAGTACATGCAAATGGGATAAATGTAGGCAAACTTATTGTGTAGTGTAAAATCTTAAAATTGTTTTTGATGTTCATTGGATGTCTGAGTTATTTCTAATTTTGAAAGGGCTATGATATGGGGAAATATGTTTCTAAAAATTATGGAATTGTCTCATCTATAAAATGTTAATATTTTACAGACAGTTCAGGACTTCTGGTTTCTGTTTACACTAAAATTTCAGAAGACTAAGAATTGCAGTTAATGTACAATTCTGTACATAAAATGTGCCAAAGAGTATGTACTCTTACTGAGAAAAAGAATAATTTTGTCTCATTCAGAAGTATCTACGGGTTAATTCAAGTTATTGACTTGAAAAGTTTATGTATACAACAAGGTAGAAAGGAAGAGTAAATAGGGAAGAGAGATGTGAAGAAAGTTATAGGTATGTAGATGTATTTTTGGTAAGAAAGGTTACAAATGAAAGAGAATAATTTTGTAAGAGACAGGATCTTGTATGGTGAATTTTTGTCCTAAAGTAAAATGACTGGTTTTTTTTGTTTGTTTTGTTTTTTTTTTAAGAAATGTTAGAACAAAACAAAGTCCAAGTAGATCATATATGGTCTGCATATGTTATATGCAGTTTTTTCCCCTGTTTCTCTGTTTTCTATCTTCACACATGGACAGAGAAAATAGAAAGTTGACAAAATTTATATAGTAAAATATTCTTTAAAACCTGATAGAAAAATTTGAGAAATTTGGCTAATTAACAATGCTCATAAAATTCTTAGTCTTGATGAAAGCAAGTTAAGAAATATTGTAAAGACATACATTGGCAGTTTGACAATTCTTCTTTAATATAGTTAAGCATGAAGCCAGATTTAACATGGAGACAAATTTCATATCGTATTTGCATAGTATGGTACAGATAGTATTAGGATAGTTTTGGTATAGATAGTATATGCATAGTTCTGTATAGATAATATTAGCACTAAACCCCTTACTGGTCACATGCCTGAAGTGATTTTCTTAATGGCACAAAATGTATTGTGGTATTCATTCATATAATACATATTCATTCATATAGTGGTATACATTAATTTGTTTATCAGAAATGAGATATCCATTATGTTTTCTTTTAGATTCTGGGTAACACTGTATCCTCAAAGATAAACTGAATGGGAGAAGAATTTGATGTTGTTTTCTTGTCTGTTTTTGCTTTTAATTTTCATTTATTTACTGTTTGGTCTTATTTAGGTTTCACTTATATATACATATAAATATGTATGTATACATTGATTTTTTTCTAGTTTCTAATGGAAAGTTTGTATTTGGTTTTGTGAATGCTCATTTTGTTTCCTATGCATTTATAACCATTCATCATTTGCTTTATTTGTCTAAGGTTTCTAAGCTACCTTTGTCAAGCCTCCAAAAATTAATAGAGCATATCAGCCATTTTAAATTCAATTTGTTTTGCTTACCTCTGATGATCTTGAGAGCTACAAGAGCTTAAGGTTGCTGGCAAAACATAAAATTAAATTAAAGACTTACTTTTGTAAGTTCCGAACAGAAATAGTACATTGTTAATTTTGTTATTTGGAAAAGTATGTGAGAGTAGAAATGTTTAAATATAGTGTTTATTTCCAGGGTAATTCAATCCAGTCAGCAATTTAAATTAGTTTCAGATCTTTTTCTTTAGGTAATGAAGAAAAACTGTGATATGGGTACAAAGTTTTAATATTCAGAAAAGACTGTCCTTATCCTTAGAGAAATCAGTATTTCTCTCAAATTACTTTAGTTTTGTTTATCATTATTAAAATTAAGTGACATTCACTTGGATTAAGTAGTAATTTTAAAAAGCAAGACTTTCCAGTGATTTTTGATTTTAAGCCTTTTATCACTGTTAGGCCTTTGCGTATGTTACTTGAAAATAAAATAGGTACAAGGTCGCACTGTTTTGAAGACTGTAGTGATGAAAGGTATCTAATCAGTTGTCAGTACTGTATCCAGAAATCAGTGTTGGAAATTTGTGATGATGCACTTTTATATCACTGAAAAGAAATTACTGTGTGCTTGTTTTTACTTTATTCCTGTTTTGTTGTATAATATTTAAGTGAAAGAAGATTATCTTCGTACTGAATTTCCAAAACTGATATTTGTTTACCGTTTTTTAAATGATGCAATTGTTTTACTTTGATCAGTTTGCCATGGGATCTCTCACATTTTTGATGCTTTCGGTCACAGTTCTGTCGCTAGAATGCTAATGATAGACATATGAAAAACTGTCAAATAAGACATATGAAAAGAGTAACCTGATGACTTTAATACAATGGTTTGAAGTGCTGACTAGATGGCGAATTAGTGTTTTAATTTGTGATATGTTAGAGAAAATGATAGGACTTTCTAAAGTATAAATATCTGACTAACTAATTCTTGTGCGAAGTGACAAGACTTTTACTCCTGGGTCTGAAAAAAGTACTGACTTCTGCTAAATTTTGAGCATTGATACCAGTTTAAAGCCTCATCTTCAGACTCAGGAGAAGGTGACAGTCAAAATGAACTGCTTTCATGAGACATGGGCCAGAAATTAAAACTATTCAATTCCTCCAGGCCTAGGAATATCAAAAAAGAGATGGGCAAGTGAGATTATAAGGGCCGATTCTGAGTGACAAAATTAGTTCAAAGTTTTTCTGTAAATTAAACATTAACAATGAAAGCATAGTGATGCAAGGTTGGTGTCTGGGCCTCTGTGTTAACATAGCAGAGTTTTCTTGAAGCATTAATCTGCTCTTGAATAGAAAATTGTAAAGGTGATAAAAGGTTTATGGAAATCCTACCTTTTGGTCAAGCTATTTGGAATTAAATAGATTTGTTTATAAGGGTTTATTAAAATTAGCTTTCATATTAATAATAAACCATAAAAGGGTAATATTTGGTTATCTCATTTGAGCAAAATTTTTGTGTACCATTAATTGGAGATGATTTCTCTTTGGTGGAAGGGGGGAACCAGAGAGAGAAAGACTGTATTTCAGAAGAAAAATACAGTATTATTAATAGAATAAGCTTTGATTCCTGAGTGGCCACCAGGTCACTCATGGTACAGAGCTGCCCACCACACTTCTCCTAAGCATAAGATCCGTGACCAGATTCCTCAAGAATGAGAAACTGACAAATGAGAAGGGGAGGGGTACTGAAACCAGCCCAATTTTCTCATTGAACTCATGATTATGATTTCTTTTAATAAACATAGAAATTGATCCTTCCAGTCATAAAACTTGAGAACATCACATTTGTCTGAGTTTCTTTCTCAGGAAGCCAACCATTAAGCCTCCTCAAGAAACTGAAACTTACCCGATTACAGTGTTTGGACAATGAGATGACAAACCTCTCACCCATCGTTACTGCCTAACTGACTACCTGCTTCTTGTTGACCAACTCCTCTTCCTTGCCCCTCCCAAATTTCTGTCTTCTCATACATGGTTACATTTGTTCCTGCTACATTAACTCCTAACTTTAGTTAATTAGGGAGATAGATGGATTTGAAACTGATTTCCCATCTCCTCTGCTGCAGCATCCATCCAATCAAAGTCTTCTTCCCTGACAATCCTTATTGACTTAGTTAATGCAGTGAGCAACAGGGCCTAGACCGAAGTCCTGGTGTTTGGTAAAAGAAGTGTGATATTAGAGTGTGAAATGCTAACTACTTGTGACTTGAGTCAGATTTTTAAAAATTCTAAGGACCTTGCTTTTTCCTTGAACAAGATAAGAAATTTGGATTAAATGTTTGGTTTGTAACCCTGAGTGGACATTAAAATCAACTGGAAAGTATCCAGAAAAATACAGTATAACCCAAGATGACCATATTATTTACTATCCAATGTCCTTAAAGAAGAAAGGAGCAGCTAAAAATAATAAACAGTCACCAATTGTTCTATAACAGGTGTCACATAGAACTTTTCCCCAGGGAACCTGGAGTGTATTTTCTCCCTATGAATTCCTAGAAATTATGACTTAATTGGTCTGGAATGGGCTCAAAAATCTCACCAGGTGATTCCAAAGAGCAACTCACTCTTGAATCACTGGAAACCTCTACCTCTTGAAGTCCTTTGCACTCCATCTAATAGGACCTTGCCTCTTTCATACCATAAAACTAATAATTGACTATGAATAGGTATCTACATTTTGGGTATTTGTGTTTTATCATCAGTTGGCATTATTCACTACCTTTTTTTTTGTTTTTGAGTCTGGTTTCTTTCTTTCCTGTGACTATACAGATCAGAAGAAGGCAAGAATAATTATAAGAGGAAAATCCTGAGGCCCATTTTGCTTATTTTTCTTTTATGAGAAACTCAATTCCAAATCAGTTTCTCTGAAACCATGACCTACCACAGAGAAAGTAGATTAAAAAATTATTGTGCCCTCTGGGAAGAACATGTTTACTTATTCCTGGATTCAGGTCATGTTAGTGAACAAGGATTAATGGCATATCCAATTAAGGTGAGCACTAGGGATCGCACGTGAAGTATTGCTCTGACAATTACCAGCCACAGCATCTCAGCATCTCAGCTTGCCCAGGGAAGGCACTGAACAGTCAACTCTTTTCGATGAGAGAAAACCACACTTGTTGTTTAACGAGTACTCTATCTGGTAATGCAGATTTTTTATTGCTCTTTATTAGCCTCTGATAAGATACTACACAAATTTAAAAACTCTGAAAATGATGTGCCCATCAGAGTATTTATGCCATGTCTGTGATCTCCAAAGGGGTGCTCCTTAGTCATGCATATGTCATGCCATGCGATGCTATTTATCCATACAGGTGTTATTGGATAAGGTGGACAAGTGAACGAAAGACAGTCACTGACTTAGCAGAAAAGGTGACAAGATAATACAATTTCCTTTCTCTAAAACATGAACTGAGAGAGAAGAAAGTTAATGGGTGGAGGTGGAGGAAAATTTACAGGTTGTAATGCAGCAAAGAGTGGGGAGACTATTAAGGATCTCTTGCAACCCAAAGATATGAACAGTCAGAAACTATGAGAAAGCAGATGCAACTTTGTTGAAAGTATGGTATATGAACATTAGTTTTGTTCTGTGAACTAGTCTGCAATAAGCAAAGACTAAGAGAAGAAGCTAAGCTTTTAGACTGCATAAAAATTTAACATTGCTATGACATCCAAATGTATGGCTTTGTGTTTTATAGAAGTACTGGCCTATGATGGATTGAGATATCGGGGAAGGACGCTCCTTTACCGCATATAATTTGAGAAGCACTGGATTGGAAGATGATGGAGTAGTGGGTCATGGTATAAGGAACCACTTAGAGAAATGTAGAGTCATGTTAATGGCTGAGTTTTAATGATTTGTGAATGGCTGTTGCTGAAGCCCTTCGAACTAACTTGATCCTCAAACCATCCAACTATCCTATTCTGTTTTTCTTGAGGTCTAGTCCATGACCTTTTCTATAATTTGAATGAGTTTCTGTTCCTTGTAAGTAAATGGATGAAAAGAAAGGAAACATTTACAAAGTTGTGCTGGGGGTTCTAACTTATTGTACCATAGGAATGACAAATGTTGTTACATCTTTCGGGGGGGTATATTGGTTGTCATATCATTTTAAATTAGAAATAAAATATTTAACAATGCATTCACTTCACGATAATTGTGTTGTTTGGACTGGTGAGGCCAAGAGTAAGCTGTCAGACAGTAGAGAGAATTATATGACTCAAAAGAAGAAAATATTCAACATAATAAGGAAATCAACTGTGAAGGAAACAACGGAATAAAAACAACTACTAAAAAATAGGATAAAATATTTGCCAATCCTATATGTGATACTTGAAGAGATATTTAAACAGTCTTTTTACTCACATCACAATAGCCAAGAGATGGAAGTAACACAAATGTTTATCAACAGATGAATAAATTAAAAGATGTAATATGTACATACAATGGAATATTGTGTAGCCTTAAAAAGAAAGGAAATTCTAAAGCATGTAATAAACATTGATGAATCTCAAAGACGTTGTGTGAAGCAAAATATACCAGTCACAAAAGGACAAATACTCTACGAATCTACTCATATGAGGTACATAAAGAAGTCAACATCATAGAAGTGGAAAGTAGAAAGATCATTGCCAAGGCTGGGGAAGCGGGAGGGAGAATTAGTGTTTAGTGGATATAGAGTTTTAGTTTTGCAAGATAAAAAGTTCTTGAGATGTGCTGCACAACGAGAATATACTTAACATTACTGAAGTGTACATTTAAAAATAGTTGAAATGGTAAATTTTATATTATGTTTTCTACTGTAACAAAAGGAAGAAAGAAAGAGTCTGGGCATGGTGATTCACATTTGTAATCCTAGCATTTTGGGAGGCTGGAGCAGGAGGACCACTTGAGGCCAGGGGTTTGAGACCAACCCAGGCAATATAGCAAGACTTCATCTGTATTAAAAAGAATTAGCTGGGCATAGTTGCATGTGCTTGTCCTAGGTACTTGGGAGGCTTACGTGGGAGGATTGCTTGAAGCCAGGAGTTCAAGGTTGCAGTGAGCTCTGATAGCACTGTACTCCAGCCAGAGCAAGACCCTGTGAAAGAAACAGAAAGAAAGAAGGAACATAGAAAGGAAAGAAAGGGGGCAAGAAAAGAAGGAGGGAAAGAAAGGAAGAAAAGAAGGAAACTGGTGGCACAGCCATTCAGCCATTAAGGGCATATCATGAATTTGTACTTGATTGTACCCTGAGACTGACCCCTGGAGCATCTGTGTTCCCTGGGAATACTGTAAAACCAAACAAAAGATGTAACTAGGGATGTCAATAATTCTGCTGAGAATTCTTTTTTCTTTGTTAGCCTTAGTATAAGAATTGAATGAATGGAGGTCTAGGAGTTTTTCTCTGTCAGAGACACGAGACTGTGCAGCAGGTCAGTCCTAAGTGTGGGGAACCCACATAGAAGGTGGGCCATGTGTTTGACCAACAGCATGGCGGGATGTTTGGAATGGCTCAACATGGCAGAGAGGACTGATTAAAAAAATTATCAAGAGAGATAGCAAACACAACATTGGAATCACAGGGAAGCCAGGATGTAGGTGGTATCAGAAATTATTGATTGATAAGGCAATTCCATACTTTTTCCCCTCTTTGAACTAAAAAGTCTGGGATATTTATAGATGCCTGAGAAGGAGGAAGGACTGACGTCCTGTTATTTTTTAGACAGAGCTCTCAATCTATTGGATCCACAAAGTTTTTAAATTCAAGAATCACTTGAGTCACCTTTACAATTTGTTTTGGGGGATAATGAAACGTAGACCCAGTCAGAAAGAGGGGATTCCGGGCACTCTTAGCTGTGGATTTGAGGATATGAAGGTGAATTGAGAGATCAAACAATTAGGACCTGCAGATGCCAGACTTAAGAGCATGAATTTATCCTATAGGCCATGAGGAGCCAATGAAGATTGTCGTGTAGTGTAACAACATAGTAGAAGAAAGACTGTATAATATAGATTTAGGTTTGATCCATGTGTGCAGGATGGCTTTGGGTTCATGCAAGGGGCCTTGTCAAAATAGTGGGGGCCTTGATCACAGATGTGAAAGAGGAATGCTAAAGAGTGAATGTGAGGGACATGAAGAAAACAAATATTAGTAAGACTGGGGACAAATTAGATGTCTATTTAGACTTTAATCTCTTGTATTCACTCTAATTGTTAGATAAAACATGCATTAAGCTAAAATTTGATTAGTTAGTATGCAGAGTGAGTTAAATAGGCCTTAACACATCTTTCAAGAGTTTCTAAAGCAGAATAGGCAATCACATTTTTTAAAAAGTACACAAAACAAATTCTGTAAAATCTCATTGATTTAAGAAAAGTAATGATCGGGAAGAATCACCTTAAATAGTATACATTCTGAGTTAACAACACATTTTAAATAAAATGCAGTTTTATTGATTTCAAGTTTATATAGAACTAGGTATTCTAGATTAATATTAAATATATTCTGTTCTATTTATTCTGTTCTATTTAATAGATAACGTTTAAAAAAACAGATAACATTTAAAAAATTAATATTAATATTAATAGGTAATGTTTTTCTAAATTATTTTTAATCATAAAATTTGTCCAATCCATTAAAAAGTTTGGGATAAATTTGGTCCGAATTAAGAAAGTCCTTTAAAAATATGTAATTATATTTGATGCAAGTGTAAGACAATTTAGAAATCCAGATAATAATATCAAATTCTGGGAATAGGATATAAACATTTCTAATGGTTTATCAAATCATCTGGGCTGCAATTCTAGAGGAGGAATTCAAGATGTTTCTGGAGCAGAAGCAGCAAAATACTTGTAGGTTTGAGCCCATGGCTCCTATATATTTGTTGTGGACTGAATTGCAACCCGACAGAGTTCATATGTTGAAACCAGTACTCTCTATATATTTGAAATAGGGCTTTTAAGAAAGTAATTAACGTTAAGTGAGGTCATAGGTTTGGGCACTAATTCAGTAAGATTGGTGTCTTTCTAAGAAGAGAGAGGGATACCAGAGCTTGAGAACATGGTGAAAATGTAGCTGTCTCAAATCAGATCAGTTCTGAACAAGATGTATGTTGGTAGTAGTCCTTTAGGGATTTTCTCCTCACTTTGGCTAGCTGAAATCTTAGATGGTTGAATTTACATTATAGCTTCATGAATTAATTGAACTTATTTTAATTTAAAAGAATAGTGAAACTGGCTGGTTTTCAAAGCACCTCTGACTTCTAATATGTTCATCTATTCACATGGACCTGTGTTGTCATAATTAAGATGTTACCACCCAGCATGATGGGCAACACAGAGATCTGGAGTATTTCTTCTTCCATTTCTTTCTTTCTGTTTCTCTGTCTTGTATTATATTGAAGAGAGTCTACTTATGAACTTAAAAGGCACAAGAAAAATTAATGTTCACAGAAGTAGATGAAGTATATATGCCTTAAAAGAAAATCTGTCATATGGTTTGCAATTGTTTCCCGTATTTATTTTTAAACTTTGCATTAAAGAAGCTGACATTTCTGTGACCTTGGAACTAGACCCCCACTTTGCAGGAAAAGTGATTTTTATGGCAATTAGATGGCTCAGACCAAAGCTTTTAACAACTCAGAGCCTGTCAAGCAGGAAAATATTATCTCAATTCCTTTGTTAGAAAAGAAGATTTAAATTTCATTATTACTTCTTATCCATTTGGGAAAATAGTGCTTCTGGCAAAAATGACATTATTGTGTATATTAACATTGAAGATTTACACATATAATTCTGTCATACCTCCTCTAAGCCCAATCAAGCCAAAGGTTGCAAATTGGGAAACTATTATTTAAAGAGGAATCAGTCAGAAAAATGCCTGAGTTACATTTCTTCAGATTTTAATCAATTAATTGTTCATTTAATAACTTACTGATTTATTTTTATTTACTACGTACCCATATCAGATATAACACTATGGATGAATCTAATAAAAATAAAAAAATGACACTACTAGAAATAGCTTACTCTATGTCAATTTCCTTCCAATAATTTTAGGGCAAATTGATGAATTCTGATTTTTTTTTGTTGTTGTTAAAATAACTCTTCATTTAAAGCTGTTGGTGATTCTAGCCTTCTCTTGAATTTTGTTAGAAAGGCTTATGATTGTGGCTTTGAATTTAATTTTACAATGTAAGATTTTTCAGCTTCATAATAAACTACAGACTTCATTTCCAAGGGAATTGACCATAAAGGATGGAGAGTAAATATTCATGTTCCAGTTCCTAAAATGTCCTTTAGATGTCTCTGTTTCATATCTCATGTGGACCAATACAGCAGGCCACTGGGAAAGGCATTGCCTGAAGCTGGCTTCCTGACAAGTTGAATTTGTCCTCAAAGGACAAATGAGACTCTTTGAAAATAGAATTTGACAAAGTTAATGAAAGAAAAATGTAGATGATGGCATGAAAATATATCATTACTACTTCATAATGTTTTTATATAAGACAAAAAAATCACCTATAATGGGGAGATGTCCTTTTCTACTTAGCTTGCAGGCAATTCTGTTGCCTAATACAAATTTAACACTATTTGGTTTTGTAGTACAACTGTCTTTTTATTGGAGGATATTCGTTCAAGCTGATCTTGAAAGAATCTTGAATGAAAATCAGAATGAAAGCTAAGATGGGATTTTGATAAAAGAGGACTTAAGTAAACATTTAAATACTGTGCATTGATAAATCTTAGCCTTTCCCCCTCTTAACATGCAGAATGTGAGCAGTTGTGGCTTAGGTCCAATGGGCAGTATATTAGGGGATTTCTCTCTGGAGTAGTTGATTGGCTTGAGGGAAAAGATCTACATACTCTGACATTTCTGAGTTTTAATCACCCTGTGATGAGGTCCACCAATTACAATGTTCTGCCACCCAGACAGAGCTACTGATTGGCTATAAATTTGAATAGGTATCCAGGGACCACTAGATATGTGAAGAAAGCATCTCATTTGAAAGTCAGAGCCAAGAGCAAGATGGAAGGAAGTCAGGAAGTAAAGACAGTGTAGGAGCAGAAGAAAAAAATGATAAGATAAATATCCTGAAGAATTCAGGAAATATATTTTATTCTTGAAGTAATAACAGGGAGCTATAAAAATAACAGAATAAGAAATTCATAAGAAAGATATTTTTGGTAGAAGCAAAGCATTTAATAGAAATGCAAAAAAATGTGAAGACTCCTCCAGAAAATTAGAACGAAAAGAGAAAGATATAGCATATAGGACAGAAAATATTTTTAAAAAATTAGTTGACCAAATCAGGGTTAAAACGTTCAACTATTACATCTTCAAGAAAGAGAATAAAAATCAGAGAGAGAGGGGAAAAATTTTAAAGAAATATGTGGGAAAACTTGTCAGTATTGAAAGCTTTGAATTTCAGGCCTTTGAGTGCCCAAAAATGAATGACAGAAAATCTTCATCAACATGTAACATCATGAAATTTCAGAACTGTGAGGATAAAAAGACAATCCTAAGAGCAGCTAGGTAGAAATAACAAATCACATTCAAAAGATGGTACTCAAACAATGGAGAAGTCCCTTCAAACTTCTGAGGAAAAATGAATTACAACTCAGAATTCCATACTCAGCCAACCTATCAATCAACCGTGAATGTAGAATGATATTTTCAAATAATGTGGGATCTCGAAAAAATGTTCATATTTCTCAGAACACTATGTGCTTCACCAAAAAGAGGACCAACAAAAAGAGAAAGTCTCTGCATCCAAATAAAAGGGGATACACAACAGGAGAGGGATGAAGGGACTGTCTAAACGGTGGTGCAAGGAAGTCCCAGCATGACAGTTGTGTAATGAATCTGAGAACAGTCAGTTCAGGTCAGAAAAATTAGCCCAGAGGCTAATTCAAGAGGTATGCTTCCACACTAAGCTGAACTGATATATTACCTAGTGCTGTATATTTAATCACTGAAAATTATATGTCTAACAAATCAAAGATAATCAAAATACTATTTTTGTCTTCTATTGTCCCTTTATAATTTTTTAGTGGTGGGTTTTTTATTTTACCCCTTTTCTTATGAATATATTCTCCAGAAGTCTACATATCCAATTAGCTCACTCCTAGAAGCTATAAAGCTCTGGAAGCAGAAATAGACTGGCTATTTACCAAGACTGTTTCTTTTTCTTCTGTTGCACAAACATAGTGTTTCCCAGCTTCTCTTGCAGTTTGGCATGGCCACATGACTGAGTTCTGGACAATGCAAATGTAAGAGGAAATGACATGGCACTTCAGGGTCTGGCTCATAAAAATTCTTGATACAAGATACTTTGTGTATTTTCTCCTATCAGATTCATGCAGAAATGAACTCAGTGGTCCAAATGCTGTATGTTAAAGATGGTACAACCGTATGGTGGAAAGAGACTGGGTCTCTAAATCACTGCTTGGCAACTTGGAGCTTAGTCACCTGTCAATCAAGAACAGATATTTCAGGTGGTAAAAAAAGTACACTTTTATTGTCATGCCATCACAGCACATCTAGAAAAACTGTCCTCTGGAACCTAGAATGGAAACCATGTTTCTAATCAGCCTATGGGTTTGTGAAAGGGTTTGGTAAGTCAGCCATGGGCTTTACCTTGTGCTTCCAGCAAAGTCTTATTAAAAAGGGATGACCTTAAGAAAGACTTAGCCATTTTTAAAGCAGAAATGAAAGTGAAAAAAGAAAGACTACCAATTTGGGTCCTTGAATTTGAGACTTTTAGTCTCAGATAAACTCTCAATATGTCAAATGGACTATCCAGTTCCAGACTCCAAATGAAGCTGCTTTTCATTTAATATTCAATCTCCACAGCTCACCTGAGGTGGACCACCTGCTTCCCGTGGGAGAAGGGCAGGTAATTTTTCTATCCCCTTGCCTGCTTATATGTCACTTATAAGCCATCATTGCTGTTGCTATGTGAATGGAATGAGAGGATGTAAGGTAAGAGAAGGCAGGGAATTTTATGCTAGCTCTGATACAGTTGTAAGATAGGCAGATGTTTGCAGGTGATTTTCCCTCTCTGGGTTGCTTTGGTGGCTCTGCAGGGTCACCCCCTGTTGGGTTCATCTGGGTGCAACCACTGCAGTGCGAGAATGCCTCTCTAGCTCTCTGCTCAGCCCCTGGGTTTAGGGAACCACTATCCACTATTTCTGTTAGAGGCTCATTACACTTCCAGAGCATCTTGTTGGGCAGAGCTAATGGTGGCCCCCAGCTAGCTCCCTCCTGAGGTTCTCATCTCCTCCACCAGAAATACATTACTGCCCAAAGAGCTCACCAGCTGCCCCTCCTGCTCCAATAAGCCTGTGAGATGCCAGTCTTACCTTCTCTCAAGCTCCAGGAGACTTAGCTCAAACTCTCCAAGTTGGCCCAGTGAAGCCCTTTTTGGAAAGGATAGCGCTCCATCCCTACCCCCTTGGAGAAGATGAAACTCAGCCTAGCAACACATGCAAACACACACACCTCTTAACAAATTGTTCTCATCTCTAATCTTTGGATACTTTTTTATTATCCAGTGGTTTTGTAGATGCCCAACTGGTTCTCTGATAGCCCCTTTGGAAACCTACATTTTGGTTTGACAATTCTCTTTGGAATTTCATATATATTGTGGTGAAAGCTGAAACTTCCAATTTAATGTTAAGGAAAATCTCACTGTTTCCTCTACTCTCAATGCTTCGTTTCTGACACCAAATGTGTGGGATATGTTTTTCCCACACCACTCAGTTCTCTGACTCTCTGGATACCACCTGTGTGTCCAACAATTCAATTACGATACTATCTACCTTGCAGTTAATGCAGATCCCACAGGTTGAAGGCTCAGTCCCACAAGACTGTCCCCCGACCCTCCCTACCCCTCCACCTCAGCTGCCAGGGGCGTGCAGTGGATCCTCACATTACCCAGAACATTTGTCCAACTTGGCTACAAACTGAAGGTTTCCACCACTTTCTCCTGAGGTTTGGTAATTTGCCATGATGGCCCACAAAACTCAGGGAAACACTCACTTATGTTTACTGGTTTGTAACAAAGGATATGATCAAAGATGCAAATGAACAGCCAGGTGAAGGAGAGGTCTTGAGCACAGGAGCTTTTGTCCCCATGAACCCAGAATGTGCCACCCTCCTGGCCTGTGGATGTGTTTACCAACCTGGAAGCTCTCCAAACGCTGCCTTCTAGGAATGTTTATAGAGGTTTCATCATGTAGGCATGACCAATTATTAACCCAATCTCCAGCTCACAGTTTGAATCATGGCTTCATGTTTCTGGAAACCAGCCCTCATGTTGAGGCTATCCAGCAGTCCGCCAAGTGTTGCCTCATTAGAATAAAGGCACTCTTATTAGCCAGGAAACTCCAAGGGATTTATGAGTTCTGTGGCAAAAACAGGAGGCAAAAACCAAGCATATATTTGTTATTATGCCACAAACATCCTGTTACACTGTATTAGAAAAAATATTATGTCTCTCCTGGAAGACTGAGGGAGATTAGTAATAGGCACAAAGAAATCAATTATATGAAAAGACTATTGAAAATTAAGCAATTTAAAATTCCACATAAAATGAAAAGTTGTATAAGAAAGGAAATTGCCTTCTCTCCCTTTCACCTCCTGCCATACTACCACAAGGTACTCCTTGATTCGTCATTCAGGGAATGTGAGCAAAGGGGATGGGTCTCCTTACCCCTGAATATTCTTAGCAAATCAATGTGGAGGTGACAGACTGGAAAGGTGGCTTTTCTCGTACCAGATAGCCCATTCCAAAATATTAAAAGTAGCTAAATAAAATGCATTTCTTTGTGTAACTTGATATCATTGTCCTTAACAAAAAATGACGCATGGTTACTGAGCTTTTTGCCCATCCCATTTCTAAGATTAAAAGCCTCAACTTCAATCCTGAATCTGCTCTCTGGCTCATTCTTCCTGACATCTAATTATTGTATAAATATAGTCAATCTTTTGCTGGTTCCATGACTGACATCTAAGAACATCAAAATTAGGAATGGTGTGGCCAAATTGTCACCTTAGTCCTGAAATATGTTATAAACCAAACGTTGGAAGAAAATGAGCACATTCACAAAAAACAATGGCTAGGTCTCTAAAATTTCCCCACCTTTTTTTTTTTTTTAGAATAAAAAGAATGAAAGAGAGAAAGAAAGAGGAAGAGATTTTAGAAAAAGAGGAAGAAAGAAACAGCAAAAGAAAGAAAAAAAAGAATGGAAGAGAGAAAGAAAGAGGGAGAGAGAATGGGATTCTTGTTTTATTGCTCAGGCTAGAATACAGTCTAAAAATGGGTATTAAAAACCTCTTTTATGCCAATAATTGTGTTTAACAATGGAGACAGGAAGGAATAGGGGATGAAAATAACAAGCAGCCAACCAATATTTTATTTAAACCTGTGAAATGCTATGCAATTGCTGGGGAGTGA
>PVKP010038220.1:0-21054 GCA_004027715.1 Plecturocebus donacophilus
TTGCACTGGTTTCTTCCCATTTTTGTGGATTTATCCACCTGTCGTCTTTGTAATTGCCGACTTTGAGATTGGGTCTCTGAATGGACGTCAGGCTTGTTGGTGATGAAGTTTTTTCTGTTTCTTAGTTTTCCTTCGGGGGGCGCTCCTTCCCCACAGAGCTGGGCCTTCCCGGGTTCAGCTGTGCTTCTCAGTCCTCAGCGCTATCAATTGCTGTTCTCCTTGTGGGGATGGGACCAGCTGCGCCCGACCAAAAGGGCACCACCCAGTCCCGCACACTCCGCACCGAGAAGCGCCGCACGGGCCTAAAGAGTCGCGCTGGCGACCTGCGTGGCTCCCTCGCCGGGAATCTCCCAGTCCGTGGGCATCAAATATTCGTCTGCAACTGCGGCGTCCACTGGCTCTCTGCGCCCTCACCGCGAGCCACAATCCGGAGCCGCTGCTACGCGACCATCTTGGATCTCTCTCCGCCCGGGGATGAAGTTTTTCTGTTTCTTAGTTTTCCTTTGGCGGACGCCGGTTCCCCTCTTCCCGGGTTCGCTGCGCCCGCTGTGAAACTCTCAGTTCTCAGCGCTTCCAATTGATGTTTTCCTTGTGGGGATGGGACCAGCCGAGCCCGTCCGTCCCGCACACTCCGCACCGGGAAGCGCCAGGCTGGGTGCCAGCAAAAGAGCCGCGCCGGCCAAAAGAGTCGCGCCGGGGACCCGCGTGGCTTCTCCGCCGGGAATCTCCCGGTCTGTGGGCAACAAAAACTCGTCGGAAAGTGCGGCGTCCACTCGTTCTCTGCGCTTTCACTGGGAGCTACATTCCTGAGCTGTTGTTAGTCGGCCATCTTGGATCTCTCTCCGTAACCACAGTTCTACTCTCTGCTTCTGAGTTTGATTGTTTGAGATTCCACATAGAAGTGGACACATGAGATATTCGTCTTTCCATGCCTGGCTTATTTTACTTAACATAATGTTGTCTAAATCCATTCATGTTGTTGCAGATGACAGAATTTCCTTCTTTTTGAAGCTGAATAGTATTCCATTTGTATGCATACCACATTTTCTTTATTCACTCATCTGTTGATGGACACTTAGTTTGATCCCCTGAGATCCCCTGAGGAATACAGGAAAAAGCACCCTCACCACACCTCCCCCTCCCTACAAGTCACTCAAAGGGCTGTAATTTTTGGTCCAGTTTTCAAGACCTCTTGGGCTTAGTTCCATAAAAGTCTTGAGTCAAGCTCCCAAGAATATGGTTGGACAGATGTGTACTCATTGCCCCCCATCTGTGGCTAGCATAAATAAAGGGATGCAGTCTTTTTTTCTCTCTCTCTCTATGTTAAAGACAGGGTCTCTGTCACCCAGGCTGGAGTGCACTACCGTGATCAGAGCTTACTATAACCTCAACCTCCTGGGCTCAAGGGATCCTCCCACCCTAGCCTCCCGAATAGCTATGACTTCAGATGCACACCACCACACTCAGCTAATTTTTTATTCTTAGATACAAAATAAAAAATTGGTGTAGAGATGGGAGTCTTGCCATGTTGCCAAGGCTGGTCTCAAACTCCTGGCCTCAAGCAGTCCTCCTGCCAGGGCCTCCCAAAGTGCTGAGATGACAGGTGTGAACCACTGTGCATCCAGAGGCTGCAGTTTTAAAGGGAACTGACAGCAGTTGCCATAAGAGGTTATTACTGCAGGAGGGCGTGAACTCCAGCTTTCTGAATTCACGGATTTGGATTTGTGTGTTCTTTTTTCTTACACACACAGGTAAGGGAAGCCCCAGGTGTCTGGGTCAGGCAGAAAATGGAAAATCATTGGTTAAGTTCATCAAGGTGATCTCCAAGGCAAAGTCATCCCAGCCCTAGAGAACCAAGAGCCAACATGAAAATGGAATCCCTAATTCAAGCTCTAAGTACTCCGCCTTCTGGCAGACTTTTTCATGTATATTTGGCCCCATAAGCTGCAAATATTTACAGAAGCAGAAACATCTTGCTAAAGATAATCCAGAATCACAACAGCCCGTTATGTAAAATGTTCCAGATGAACAAAACTGTTTATTGAAGAAGTGCTCGAGTCCTGAGCTCCCCAAATTAGGCAGAGGGAATGGGATTCCTATGGACATTGAGGATCCTCAAAAAGACAACAGGATTCTAAAACCGCCTTTTACAAAGATTCATTACGAAAAGCTAAAGAAAAGCTAAAAATGCAAGATATGCCCCATACCTTATCTTACTTCATCTGAATATTCATGGTCTACTACTGAATATTCATTGGCTAACACTGTCTGAATTGCTTTTTTCTTTGAAATAGCAGTTAAACAATTTCCTTATAAGAACTACCCAAAAAATTCAGGAGATAATCCCCAAGTGAGTTATACTCCCTAAAGAATTCAAGGTCTTAATTGTAACTTATGACCCCTAGATACCTGACTGCTACCGACAAATACACGTTGGTGGGACCTGGGGAGGCCCAAAAATGAATGAAAGAGGCACAGTGATATTTTCTGAGAATGACAGGAACCTGACAGCCTCACTGGACTGCTCATGAGCCAGGCAAAGCTGAACCAGCACAAATGAGCTTTTGAAAGCTATTCCCAAAGGGCGTCAGCTCCATGGCAACCAGCAACGTGGAAGGTGTTGGGACTGCCCTGGAGCACTTCTAATGTGTGATCCCTAAGACAACCGTTTCCAGAACAGTGTTGCCATTTGTGCAGACAGCCAGGACACTAGAAAAGGGGCTGTCTCAAAGATTTCCAGGAAAGCCCCTCAAAACAGGCTGCCCACCTCTGAAAACAGTCTCCATGTTAACCACCAGGACAAATGGCCTCTGAGGGAAGCTCCAGGAGACTTCTACCCAACAGTCTTTGCCCATTCATTAGTGGGCTCTACCTGCTAAGTCAACAATCTAATTAAGAAACAAGTCTGAAGAGTCCACCTCTGGAACTGAACTTGTCTTTAAAATACAATTTTCTGACATTTGGCTAGCTAATTTTGAAACTCTTTGTAAAAGAAATGTACATCTGTAAAGAAAATTCCCATCAGTAAGGGTGTCTCCTTCTCTGTACTTAAACCACCAGAAACTCTTACGCTGGGAAAGACATTGGCTCAATGTCTATGATTACATAGATCAAAAACCTTGCCTTTCTTTCATGTACTTTTCCTGGTCATCTTGCCTTAACTGGGCCCTTACCCCTTCTTTGTTCTGGCAGATAACAGTATCTAGATCTAAGTTGTGTTCATTGTTTACCTTGTTTCATTTGGGAGCCATTCCTTTGGGAATGCAAGGCCAGCTAGCAATTGTTTAGGACAATGGAACGGGTAAGCAGAAGACTGACAGTCAGAGGAGGGAGAGAACACTGGCACATGAAGAATCTTGTAAGACCTGCTTCTATTTGTGTGTCTGTATGTCTATACGTCTATGTGTGTTCTATGTATATATTTCTCTGCCAAAATACATGAGAGCTCTGATTAATTGGCTTAAAGAAAAGTAAGTGCTTAAATCAAATATTCTTTCAGGAAGAAAGAGAACAACTCAAATGACTTTTGGTCCACATTACCTGGGTAAATCTTTGGTAAACAAAACTGGCTTAATGTTGCTGGTTTAATGAGAACAGTGTGTCTTCTCATCGGCAAATTATCCATGTATGTAACTTTGGGGTTCTTGCTTAGGTGCTGTCTGACATTTGCATGTTGTAAAAATGGTTGAACTTGAGAGATGGCTAGTTTAGTTCAATGTCTCATATGAACAGTTCAAATACAACTGTTAAAATGAGTAAATCAGGTAAATTCAAACAGCCATAAGCATTTATAAATGAATTCATCATAATTATAAAAATCTTTTTGGTTAACTTAAAACCTTAAAGTGAAATTAAGTAATAGATGCTCATTAAATGTTTAGGTTATTTCTTGATAAGTTAAAATACTAAGCATTCATCAATAAGCATAAATTTAAAGTTTATATACTTTGACATCTTGTTTTTATGTGATAGAGAGTAGCTAAATATATTTGGGTCTGTTAGTAAACATAAAACAATTGTTCTGTGAGGAAGTTACATGTTTCTAGTAATTATAAAATGTAAATTCATAAAAGGTTGGTGACAAACAAAAATTGCATATTTCCTAGGTTTTCACAAAAAAGGTTAAAATTTAGAGTTAAAAATTCTAATTAATATATCTAATTAGAATTACTAGAGAAAAGGAAAACCATTTTGTATGCAAAATGTACAGGGAAAGTAAGATGTGTTTTTGGTGAGAAAAATCTTGAAATGATAGGAGGATATGTTTTACCTTAAAAAAGAGCAATTCTACTTAACTCAAAGGTTATTTAAAAGTTTTTTTAAATATAGATTTAAGAAGGAAATAGAAAAAAGGCAAAAGGAGCAGTAAATAGGGAAGATGCAAAAAAAGGTGTAAGTATGAGGATTTATTTTTGGTTAAAAAAAATTAAGTTGAAAAAAGAGTAATTTATTTCTTTTGCCTGAGAGAGAACTTTGTGCGGTCAAAATGATAAAGGGAAAAGGCAAAGTAAATTTTCATCCTGAGGTAGAAAGTATAGGACAAAACAGAGAGTTTAAGCAAGATGTAAGTTTGTGCAAGATGAATCTCATGAGAAGAATTTTATGTGTGATCAAATTTGTTAGGGACAAGAACACTGACTCCCAGCAGGCTGACCTCCCCTGGCCCCCCCAACCCCTCCCCAGTCTGATTGCTCTGCAGCTGCATTCCTAAACCCCTACCCAGATGCCACAGCAAGGCTGCCCCACGTGCTACAATTAAGCAAAGCCCGGTGACAGCCATCCCGGCGGCTGGGGAGGACAGGGAAAACATAAGTTGGTTATCCATACTTGCAAATTCCTCTTTGACACCTATCTGTAAAAAACTCCTGGTTTCTCTCTTTTTTAAAAAAGACTGCAGCCACAAAAGTCACAGGATGATGTACTGTAGGTCTGTTACAAGTTAACAAACTATCTCTGTGCCCCTCTCACCCTATTAAACCGCTGGTTTTGTAAGCTCAGGGCTGCCTCCTCCGACTGTTACGGAGCAGCCTGGCAGGTTAATAAAGCTTCTTGACTGACTTTGGGTCCATTCTCCTTTCTCTTGGCTACCCTTACAAGACTGACTAAAATCAGAAAGAAAATTTAAGTTTTTAAAAACTGAGGATTAATATGAAAAGCGCACTGACAGGAGGGAGGAGTTGGAGCCTCTGTTAAGGTTTTCTTGGAGCATTGCTCTGCTCTTAATGGAAAGCTGTGGGCTGGGTGCAGTGGCACAGGCCTGTAATTCCAGAGGCCGAGGTGGGCGGATCGCTTGAGACCAAGAGTTCGAGATCAGCCCAGGAAATATGGTGAGTTCTCGTCTCTACAAAAAGTTTATTAAAAAATTAGTTGAGCATGGTGGCACACAACTGTAGTCCCACCTATTCAGGAGGCTGAGGTGGAGGGTCACTTGAGCCTGGGAGGTGCAGGGAGCAGAGGTCATACTGCTGTACTCCGGCTTGGGTGACAGAGTAAGACCTTGTCTCCAAATAAATTGTTAAAAGTTTTCTTTTTAACTGGCCTAGGAAACTGATTTTATGTTCAATCAAGATAATTTCTTAGGCTTTGTGTCTTTGAAATCCTCTGTCACTTTGGTTTTATTTCATAGTGACGTGTGTTCCTACCTGATTGTGTCATTTTGTTTTCTTTGAGATGGAGTCTCGCTCTGTCGCCAGGCCGGAGTGTTGTGGTGCGATCTCAGCTCACTGCAACCTTGGCCTCCCGGGTTCAAGCGAATCTCCTGCCTCAGCCTCCCAAGTAGCTATGTAATTTAAACCTTCGTTATTGGACAAACTTTTCAAAAACCTTTTGACCTAAATTAACTAGGACATTCTAGAAAGCCCTGGAACTTCTCAAAGGAACTGTAAAAGAGATTAAGCCAACATGGGCTTATCAAATATTTTAAATTGTATGGGAGGTACTGTCAAAATAAGGAATGACGCTTAGCCTTCGAGTTACGGTTACATGGATGTGTTATTAAGAGGTGTTCCAAAATGGTAGAAGGTTCCTAGACATCTATGTCTTCGTATAAATGCTATCAGTCATAATTTTGGTTCACAAATAACCAGATTTCCTGGTCAACTGCATTACCGTGGTCTTGGTGTCCACAGCAATTGCTTTATTCAGATGCCTTTCTGAAAGCTACTTGCAAACACTTGCAATCTTAAAGTGTTACGTCTTCAGCGCAGTTCATGGAAAGAATGAAAAGCACTCTGACAAGTATATAGTTTCTAACAATTTTGAGTTCATAGCACTGGACTGAATTTCCAAAACTATAATGAAGAAACTGATGGGTTTCTGCTAAGCAAGATCAAAGCAGGAATTAATTACATGAGGCTGGGCATGGTGGCTCACGCATGCAATCAGCCCTTTGGGAGACTGAAGCAGACGGATGGCTTAAGCACGGGAGCTTGAGGCTGCGGTGAGCTATGATCGTGCCACTGCACTCCAGCCTTGTGACTGAAACATACATACACACACAAAACATGTGCCTACATATGTTTCAGTCATTCCACCTCTGGATTTATCTAAGAGATGAGTCCAAGAGAATGAAAGACGATGTCTCTGCAAAGACTTTTATATGAATTTTCATAGCACCTTTATTTATCACAACCAAAAAATGTAAACAGCCTAAATGTCTATCAACAGATGAATGAATCATAAAGATATATAGCTGAGTTATACTATGTATCTCAACTGAATACTACGAGCAATAAAACGAAATAAACCGTGAATACCTACAACTTGAATAAATCACAAAATATACTGAGAGAAAAAAGCCAGACTAAAAAAGGACATAATGTATTATTCCATTTCTGTCTCTTAAAAATTCTATATAATTTACAGGGATTGAAAGATGAGTACTTGTCCGGGGCTCAGGGAGGCCTAGGACACGCCCAGCAGCTAATGCCCGTGTGGTTCGTACTCCAGTCTTGGTACCGATTTACTCTATTAATCTGTTCTCACACTGCTAATAATGACACACCAGACACTGGGTAATTTATAAAGGAAACAGGTTTAATTGACTCCCAGTTACCACACAGAGTTCCCACAGGGGCATCGCCTGGTGGAGCTATGAGAAGAGGGTCACTGTCCTCCAGACCCCAGAATGGTACCTCCACCAACGGCTTGCACTAAGTGCCTGGAAAAGCCACAGACACTCAACACCAGCCTGTGAAAGTGGCCAGGAGTGGGGCTGCACCCTGCAAAGCCACAAGCGTGGAGCTATCCAAGGCCCTGGTAGCCCACCTCTTGCATGAGCATGACCTGGATGTGAGACATGGAGTCAAAGGAGATCATTTTGGAGCTTTTAGGTTTAACAACTGCCCTGCTAGATTCTGGACTTGCATGCGGGCCTGTAGCCCATCTGTTTTAACCAACTTCTCCCATTTGGAAAGGCTGTATTTACCCAGTGCCTGCACCCCAACTGTATCTAGGAGGTAACTAACTTGTTTTTGATTTTGCAGTCTCATAGGCAGAAGGGACTTACTTCATCTCAAATAAGACTTTGGACTTGGACTTTGGGGTTAATGCTGGAATGAATTAAGACTTTGGAGGAATCTTCGAAAGGGGTGGCTGTGTTTTGAAATTTGAGGACATGAGATTGGGAGGGATGGAATGATATAGTTTGGCTGTGTCCCCACCCAAATCTCATCTTGAATTGTAGCTCCCATAGTCCCCACATGTCCTGGGAGGGACCCGGTGGGAGGTAAATGAATCAGGGGTTGGTTTCCCTCATGCTGTTCTCGTGATAGTGAGTTCTCACCAGAGCGGATGGTTTTATACGGGCCCTTTCCACTCGGCACCTCTACTTCCTGCAACCAGGTAAAGAGGGGTGTGCTTACTTCCCCTTCAGCCATACTGTAAGTTTCCAGAGGCCTCCCCAGCCACGCTAAACTGTGAGTCAATTAAACCTCTTTCCTTCACAAATTACCCAATCTTGGGAATGTTTTTATCAGCAGTCTGAGCATGGATGAATATAGGAGTGCAGTGGCACAATCATGGCTCACCGCAGCCTCGACCTTCTGGGCTCAAGCAATCTTTCTGCCTCAGCCTCCTGAGTAGCTGGGACTACAGGCATGCACCACCACGTCCAGCAAATTAAAATGTAGACACTGTTTCACTGTGTTGCTGAGGTTGGTCTTGAACCCCTGGGCTCAGGCAATCCCATCTTGGCCTCCCTGAGTGCTGGAATTACAGGTGAGAGTCACTGCACCCAAGCCTATTTATTATTTTAGAGACAGGGTCTCACTGTACTGCCTAGGCTAGAATGTAGTGGCACAATTGTAACTCATTGCAAAATGGAACTTTTGGGCTCAAGGGATCCTCCAGCCTCAGCCTCCTAAGCAGCTAGCACTCCAGGCGTGTGGCATCATGCCCAGCTAATTTGTAAATTTTCTGTAGAGACAAGGTCGTGCTATGTTGCCCAGGCTCGTCTCCAATTCCTGGCCTCAAGTGATCCTCCCACCTCGGCCTCCCAAAGCACTGGGATTACAGGCACGAGCCTGGCCAAAGCACACATTTTAAATATGTGTGGTTTATTTTATGTCAGTCAGATCCCAACAAGGCTGTTTAAAAAACCAAAGGGCAGCTAAAAATTTCAACTGGTAATTAACAAACGATGCTTTTTTTCAACGTGGCGCACACATTTCCCCAAACTTTTCATTTTTTGAAAGATTCTTACTGAGTAGCTAAAAACAACCAGTTAATGAATTGCCTGTCTTTAAGAAACTACTGTCATCTGACTTATTTAAGGCTATTTTCAACTTAGGGAAAGGAAGCTTATTTTTGTAAGAAAATAATTGCTCCTCCACCTGCACTCAATTCATCCTTGAGCAAAATTAACCTGCCGAGAATAAGGGTGTTATTTTGCATGCCTAAATTGCTTGCCCATGGAATTCTAGAAATAAATTATTTTCACTGGGCCTGGGCTTCCTTTTAATTCTAGATCACTAATTTAACAGCTGCTCATCTGTTTGTCTTGAATATCAGCCACCAGCGAGTCCGACTCATCCCAGACGGCAGCAGATGGCCAGGCTCCCCGGCTGCATCCAGACTCACTTCCTCCCAGTGATGCTGGCCCTCCAGCTCCCTTCCAGCACTGAGCTCCCAGAAGGATGCCTCCGAGGCTCCCATGCACATGATTGTTAATTTTATGTGTCAACTTGAGTGGGCCGCAGGGTGCCCAGATTAAACATTGTTTCTGTGAGTGTCTGTCCTTGGTCATTATCTGGGAATGCTGGAGGAACACGGGCTGCAGGTTAATGAAGACCAGAACACAGCAAGGCACTGATTCTCCAGCACCTGCTGTAAAATGATTCCCCCCAGGAAGCTCAGGCTCAGTGCAGATAAGTGCTGTTAATAATTAGCTACTTTGCAGATGAAAGCTGGCCAGCTATAAGCTCCTCCCCTGTAGATCAATCAATAAATAATGCAAATAAAGCATCCCTACAATTGTATCTATAGGAGAACACCGATCGATTTTATTTTATTCAGAGCTTTTCAAAAGTACATCATTTGTAGAAGATCTATGTCTTTTCTTAAGTGCCTTAATTAGTGAAGTATGAAAATATCAACTATGTCAGCAGAGCAAGATCACAGAAGCTGATTATCCCACTTGTGTCCAAAACCAAGGACAACAATTAGAGAAGATGCCTATTTCTGTCCAGGTGACGCCCATGCAATGTGGGCCTTTTCAGTCTCTAATGGGCATGTGAATCCCTCAGGAGCTTGTCAAATGCAGATCCTTGCCTCCGTGGGTCTGGGTGGGGCCTGAGAGTCTGCATTTCTGACAGGCACCGGGTGAGGCTGATGCTGTTATTCCACTGACCGGACAAAGATTTACGAAAACAAGGAATCCTGGGCCCAGAGCTTTCCAACCTAAGATGCACTAGGGAGCATGGACTTCCAGGACTCAGGGTGTTCCCTCCTACAGGTGGCAGGCTTGAGTCCCCCAAAATGTCTATGTTAAAACCTAGCCCTTAATTTGATAGTATTTGAAGGTGGGTCCTTGGGAGGTGATTAGGGCATGAAGGGGGAGCCTCATGAGTGGGATTAGTGCCCTTCTAAGAAGAGACACACATTTGAAGCTCTCCCTGTCTCTCTCTTCGCCATGTGAGGACATAGAGAGAAGGTGGCCGTCTGCAGGTCAGGAAGAGGGCCCCTGGCAGATGCCAGATCTACTGATGCCTCAGTCTTGTACTCCCAGCTTCCAGAACTGTCATAAGTCAATGTCTATTATTTATCAATGACCCAGTCTGTGGTCATTTCATTACAGTATTAGGAACAGACTAAGACATTCCCTATCCAAAAATCTGAGCTTCCTTTCACTTCCTCCTATCACCCGAAACACACAGGGGTATCGCTCAGCCTGTGACGCTGGAAACCGCAGAGACTCCAGCTTCGGGTTGAGGAGTGCCACGAGCTCAAAGCTCCAGCCTGCTAACGGCAGAGGGTAAAATGCTGCTCCCATTATTGGGCCCAGGAAATGAGTGCCGTGGGGGAACTACGGCGGTAGGGAAAGGTAAGGAAATGCACTTCTATTAAACCTCCTAGCGGAAGTGCTCGCCCACTGAATGCTAGTGAGAAGGCAGGGCACACATTCAACAGCAGCAAGGCTTGCTTCCAGACGATGTTCTCCCTGAAGCCTAGACTTTAAACAGCCCTGATGTTTGAGGTGAAGGGTCTCTGGGGAGCACCAGCAGCCCCGTGGAGCCCTCGTGATGAAGTTGGCACTGCACACGGGGGTGTTGTCTGCCTGGCACAGCCTGGCGGCTTCGTGGAGAGACTATGTTTAATAGCCACTAGCACGGTAATCCAGTACTCTCCACTTCTTTGTGGAATACCTGCCAATAGTGACAACATGTGACCAAAGAATTCCCTTTAACCATCAGAACTTTCCATTAGAAATGCGTCTACCATCCCTGCCATTGATAACTCAGCAACCCTCCAGAACATTCAGTGTGTCCCACTTGCTTTGGTTTTCTGGCACCAAGAGAGCCCAGATTAAAGTCAGAGACTCGGCATTCCACACCCACATTCCAGAATTCTGCCCATGTAGAGTCTCTGATGATGTCACATCCCTCACTGCGGCACTACAGCCCTCCTGCTCTTATGCGTGGTGGGCAGGTCACTCCTGAAGTCCTGGGCAAGGAAGAGATCATTGAGACACAGATTCTTCCTTCCTAGACCTCAGGCTGGAAGCTCCGGCCCTGGACAGCCAATTCTCATCTAACAGCCAAACTCTCCAGCCTCACCTTAACCCTTCCAGCTCTGTGGACTAGACAGAGGTACTGTATTCACAGTCAGGTTCCTCCTACAGAGACACAAACCCTTTTCCCTAGAACTTCACTCCTGGTGTCAGCCCCACCTTTCCTCCAGTAGCCTGCCTTTCAATGACAGCAGCAGCAGGCCAGTGCTGAGGACAGCTACCCTTTTGAGCACTCACCACCTGCCAGGTGCAGTGCAAAGGGCGGGCTAGAAGGACCTTTGACATCATTCCCATTTTGCAGATGTATTAGTCTGTTTTCACATTCCTAATAAAGACATACCTGAAACTGAGAACAAAAAGACGCTTAATTGGACTTTACAGTTCCACATGGCTGGGGAGGCCTCAGAATCATGGCGGAAGGTGACAGGCACTTCTTACATGGTGGCAGCAAGAGAAAAATGAGGAAGAAGCAAAAGTGGAAAACACCGATAAACCTGTCGGATCTGGTGAGACTTATTCATTATCACAAGAATAGCACGGGAAAAACCAGCCCCTTGATTCAATTACCTCCCCACTGGGTCCCTCCCACAACACATGGGAATTCTGGGAGATACAATTCAAGTTGAGATTTAGTGGGGACAAACCATATCTGAAGATACTGAAACTGAGGCCCAGAGGGTTAAATGACACTCCTGGGTTACGAGCTAGCAAGTGCAGGAGGCAGGCCCCAAAGCCCACTCTGCACGCCACGCTCCAGCCTGCCTGCATCATCAGGCACCTCCCTGTGCTGTGGCCAAGCCCTCAGACCCAACATCCTCCCGCCCTCAATGCTCCACCAGTGTCTCCCTCCCAAGGCCCAGCCCAGCAGCCCACACCCCTCCTGAAATAGGGCTTCGCTCTGAGTTCTTGGTGGCAGGAAAGGGCCAGGTAGTACTCACACGCATGGAGGACCCACGTGCTCAAACACTCCCTCCAGACCCCAACCCAGCCACTTCCATTCCAGCACCCCCAGCTCAGCGTCTGTGCCACTTGCAAGCACTCCTCAGGCCTCAGCAAAATGTCTGGCACACAGCTTGGGAAGGCACCAGTCCCAAAAAACTCCCTAAAATACTAGAATTGGGGTTTTCTCAATACTTTAAACCAGTGGAGCCCTTTTCTTTTTTTAAAGAAAGCTTTGGTAGGCCCCATGTAACTATGTACATGGACGTGTGCAGGCAGACAGGTACACACACTTGGCCCTGACCGGTTTCTCTGAAGAGGGCTGCTCTGCCAGGCAGCATATGACAGTCAGAGGTGTGGGCAGCAGTCAGATGCCCTCTGCCTGTTCTGGTCTACGGAGCCACGCCTTAACTTTGCCATGGTGTTCAAAGGTGACACCACCGTGGCAGGCTTTTCAGCCTCAGAGTGCCAGGGTTAGAACTGCAATTTTGGTGCATCATTCTGGCAGGCACTGCAGGGGAAGGTGGGGCTGCCTGCAGAGAGAAGAGATGGGTAGACGTGGTGTGGCGCCCCTGGCACCCCTGAGAAGGTGAAGGAGGTGCCCTTACTTGAGAACAGTTTTTAAAGAGGTAATAAGGGTTAAACGAAGTGACTAAGGTAGGCCCTGATGCAACAGAACTAGTGTCCTTAAAGGAGAGATGAGAACATAGGCAAACACAGAGGGACGGCCACCTGCAAGCGCAGGAGACAGACCTCAGGAAAAGCAACCCCGCGACACCTTGCTCCTGGACTTCAGTCTCCAGAACCGTGAAAAATACATTTCTGCAGCTTCAGCCGCTTAATCCACAGCCCTTTGTTACAGCAGCCCACGCCAACTACGAGGTGTGCATGAAAAACATGCCCCGGGTGAGACGGAGAGGGGCCCCACCCACGCCTTCAGCCGTCCCTGCCTGTGGCTTTCAGCCAGGACACACCGAGAGCTTGAGGCTGAAGCTTCAGTTGCTGTGCCCATTCATGGACTCCTGCAGACTGAAACCCTGGTGAGCGAGATGACCCCAAATTGCTGGGTGGGGCGCAAGGCCACAGAGCCATCACGGGGCGGTCCCTTCCTCCTCGCCCAGACACAGAGTCTACCTTTCTTTCTGGTTCTTCAGGGGATTTCTGTACTGAGGGGGAAAGAGTGAGCTCCTGAGCGCTGGACCATCGGGAACGGCTGGCGCTCCTGGCTGGAGTGATTTGGGGTCATGGGGGCCATGGGATCGCTAGGACGGGAACACCAGGCTGACAGTTGTGGCTCGGGAACACTTCTTGCCCTGTCCACCAAGCTGCCACGACTGTAGGCCTGTGTCCTTACTGGATGAGACGTAGATCCCCTAATGTGACCCACAAGAACCAGGGATTAAGAATTCCCTTTCCCCAACACACACAGTCCAGCACATGCAGGTGGGGAGCTTTACAACATACGTTTTCAAAACCTCCCAGCCCATCAAATTGACCAACACGAGTCAGTGCCTGGGACGTGAAAAATGCCAGGCTGTGTGTCTGGAGCATCTGCCACAAATACTAACTGCAGGAGTTCAATTCAGATGTGAGAAATACTATCGGCCGCCCGGGATTCCTTCCAGACCTGACCACAGCTGCGGATCGGCCCGGCCCAGCCCAATCAGCCTGAGCGGCGACAGTGATGGTGCTCTGTGGAGGTGGCCCGAGAGGCTTCACAGCTGGGCCGTCAGCCACGAACCTGGCCCACCTGACCAATGGGCTGACTCCCTCTGAGTCTCGGTGGCTCCTTTGTTAAATGAGAGTAATGACAGGACCTGCTCAGAGCTGCCAAGAGCATCTGTCCACACGCGAGTGCCCAATGAGGTCAGCTGGCACTGCTACCCGGCCAGGAGAAGGGATAGGGGGGTGTCACTCCCACCAGAGGGTCACAGAGGAAAATAATAAATCTCAGGACTCCCGAACTTAGGCCTGGAGGCGGAGTCAGGCAACGCCCTTTCCAGACGAAAGGCTGTCTCTGGCATTACGCCTCATCCAGTGCCCCAGGGACAGGAAAGATGCCTATGGCATCTCTGCAGGGCTGCCCTGCAGGGCACACGCACCTGACACCCATACCTCAGGCCTGCCCTGAGGATGACTCCGCACGGCAGATGTGCCTGAGTGTGTGGGCTGAGCAAGGGCATCTGGGCGCGGCCAACCCGGATCTGCTCCTTGTCTAAGGTAAACACCTGGGCCCCCACCTGTCCTGTGGAACTCGGCCGCACAGGGCACTGAGGCCCTGAATTTTGGGTTAAATGTAGGTTGCCAGGTGGAGGTCGTTAGGGGAGGGTGTTTAGTGAAAATGCTGTAGGAAGTGCATGCTGTTTATAAGCGGTTGTGGTTTTCCTGTTCAGCCCGCCACCAGCCGACTCTCTCCCCTCTGTGTAAACCCCAATCAAACCCCTTGTCGCACTCGCTGGCTGTGGGTCTCTTCTTTGACCTCTTGGACCTGTGCCTTCCCCACTGAGGTTACCAGGGGTGCAGCACAACGCTCCCCCAACATCAGTCATGAGGACACGGTTTGCTGGACGCCCATAAACAAGGACATGCCAATCATGACGTGTGGGGCGCAGTGCGGCGGCTCACGCCTGCAATCCCGGCACTTTGAGAGCTAATATGGGGGGACTGCTTGAGCCCGGGAGTTCGAGACAGACCTGGGCAATGTAGTGAGACCCTCCCAGCTCTAAAAAATAAAAAGAGGCCGGGCACGGTGGCTCAATGCCTATAGTCCCAGCACTTTGGGAGGCCAAGGCGGGCAGATCACGAGGTCAGGAGATCGAGACCAGCCTGGCTAACCCGGTGAAACCCCGTGTCTACTAAAAATACAAAAAATTAGCTGTGTGTGGTGGCATGCGCCTGTAGTCCCAGCTACTCAGGAGGCTGAGGCAGGAGAATCACTTGAACCCGGGAAGCGGAGGTTGCCATGAGCCAAGATGGCGCCACTGCAGCCTTGGCAATGGAGCGAGATTCCATCTCAAATAATAATAATAAACAAAAAAGAAAAAACAGGCCTGTGATCTCAGTCTAGCTTCTAACACTTCTAAGATTGTTGGAGTCCACATTAATAATGTCCACTACCAGCTTATCTTCCCAGGTACAGAACGAAGACAAGACTCCTTCCTCCACCCACAGAGATGTCTGCATAATTGACTTGTGCTCACGTTTTCTCTTCACACATTCCCCTTGTCTGATATAAAAAGTGGATTTCCCAGGCACCAGCTGAAGTCTCACAGGAATGTGATCGTTCCCTGGCTGCCGACCTGCCCCTCTTCCTGCTTTAGGGAAATGCATGAATACTATACCTCCTGAAAGCCCTCCCTTTTTTTGAGACAGTCTGACTCCGTCACCCAGGCTGGAGTGCAGTGGCACGGTCTCGGCTCACTGCAACCTCCGCCTCCTGGATTTAAGTGATTCTCCTGCCTCAGCCTCTCGAGGAGCTGGGATTGCAGGTGTCTGCCACCATGCCTGGCTAATTTTTGTATTTTAGTAGAGATTGGGTATCCCCATGTTGGCCAGGCTGGTCTTGAACTCCTGACCTCAGGTGATCCACCCATCGTGGCCTCCCAAAGTGCTGGGATAACAGGTGTGAGCCATCGTGCCTGGCCTGAAAACCTCTTCAGAAAACAGCCACAGGTGTCTGTGATTCATATTTTACCGGGACATACCATAAAGCTGGCTTAACAAACCTCAGTTGATTGACACTTCTGCCTCAGTCACTCATTTTAGTCACCAACAGTTACAGACTTTCTGAGCACTGACTCAGAGCCACTCAATCCCAGGTTCTGGGCTGAGGCTAAACCTCTGGTCCACAGGTGATCTGTAGAAAAGGTAGGGCTCTCTCCTCCCAATGCCTCCCACCTACCCACTAGGCGCTGCCGTCTCTGATGCTTGTCGCAGTCTGATTTCAGCTTCAGGACCTGACTTTGCACCCAGAACCTTTCCGTGCCCACTTTTAGCCTAAAAATAACACTCAAAATACTCGAGAGGGGTTTCCACGGCCCTTGCAGGCTCACTGGGCCGAGGTGGAGATCTCAACCTCAGACCCTGTCCTTGCAGCATTTCCTGCCTGTGGTCAAGGCTCCAAAGTGCTTGATAAAGGCCGGATGAACAAAGCAGCTATTTGAAGTTTTGTCCAAGACAAACCTAGGTCCATAATGCTTTGAAGTTGGCCTTCTTTACTACACAAATCAAACGGCTTGTTTCTGACCAAGGGCAGGTGCCAGTGCGGCAAAGTCAGTCGTGACAGGTGAGCGGGACGACCCTGAAGCTCTGGCCCAGGCCCTAAGCTATGGACCTCATGCATGCACCCAATCCCCCACTCTCCAGAACCCCCGGGAAGGCTGCTGGCCACCCGCAGTGACACCCACATTTCTTGTCCTTTTACAGTTTTGAGGAGCAGGGAACATCAGGCATTCTGGCAGAGACACTATTGAAAATGGCTTTGTGAAAACTGACAAACCAAAGAAGTTTGCTTTCAGCCTGATCTCAGCTTGGTTAAAAGTCTCACTGGGGTTCATGAAGTCACTTCCTTGGCACACAGATTACTGTGAAAAGGCCCTGCATTAATTTCAACATAAACCCAACTGAAACGTCAGGAAGCCCAGTTTCATCCACATCCAAGCAGGCAATAGCATTTTCTGAAGTCAAGTCCTCGTGTTCCTTAAAGGTCAATTTCCTTATAAAGTCTGCTTTATGACTATCTTTATGAAACTGCAAATGTGTCCGTGAATCTCTGCTGCTGTAGACGGGTGAAACTCTAAGGAAGCCTAACACCAAATGAGAACCAAAATACAGCCTTCCATAGAGCACGTGCAAACCGAAAGCATTACGTAGGTCAAACGGGGGAGCCCGGCTCTTACCTACTCAAAAATTAGGGAAACTCGAACGTCTGCAGAGGCCAGGGAGTGCCATGGGCCTTACATTGTGCTCTGTGGACACAGGAAGTTCCCTCTTGTTGGAAGCTGTGCTCACGAAACAAGCAGAAGGGAAATGACACATAGCACAGGGCCCCCAGCAAGGGACGAAGGTTCTAGAATCCAATCAGCAGAGGTGATCGCGTGGGCACCCCTCAGCTAATGCACGGGCTCACAGCAGGTCCTCAATAGCAAGACTGGAAACTCCAGATTCCCTGGGAGCACTCTGTTGCAGAGCAATTCACTTCTACAACACTGTATCTTAGCCCAGGAGGGAACATTTATCCTCTCCTAAAGTTAGAGATAAGGGAAAGTGATGACCTAATAAAGCAGTATCACTTCATTTTGCTTTCGTCGGGACACACACTTACTTGCACAGGCACTTGCAAAAATGTTTGCACTCACACCTGTGTGCACACACACTCAAATGTGTACACCTAAACATTCTCTCTCTCTCTCTCTCTCTCACACACACACACACACACACACACACACACACACACACACTCACTCATGAGGAGATGCCTAGTGTTAACTGGATCAATCTCACTTTGTCAGCTCTTCCTACTGGTAAGGAAATCCCTGCTCCAGAAACACACACACACACACACACACACACACACGAACTTTCAAACCCTTTGCAATTGCTGATACAATTAAACTACATTTAGGAAAATTGGAAATTGCATTAAATTCCCTCCTCCCCCTTTTTTTTACAGTGAAAATATTGTCAAAGAGAAAATAAGCATTCCACATGGTATGCCACCTTTAACAGAATAAACACATCATATTGCTTTGGTTGTGTTTTTACTTCTGGAATAAGAAATGATCATTTCTAACCACACAAAAAAATTTGTTTCTATATGCTATAATTTTTGGATGCATATTTTAGACTAGCCAAATTATTATTAACTTCATGGCATTAATTTATTCATTAAGATCAGAGTACTGTGCTCTCTGTACATGATGATTTAATAGATTATACATTAAGGACAAAGAATCCATTGTGAAGTCACCAGAATTTAAAAAAAATTCTTAGGGCCAAAGTTAGATTCTCCGTGAAGTAAACATAGTTAATATGAAAAAACATAGTGTGTCTGAACTAATCGCATTACCTACAGAACTGAATGAATTTGACCATCCACACTTGTTGGAATTAAAAATTTCATCTAAATGAAGTTATTGTATTGTCAAAGTCATTTGTCTTTGTTACAGATTTGATGTCCTTCAAGAAAACTATGAGATTGTCAAATTTAAAAACAAAAATATCTCAGTATAAATTATGAGCTTTTTGACCATCCTTCAACATATAAGAGAAAAATACGTAAGCCTCTTTGTACAGGCTTAATATTGGCGATGTGACTAACATACCCAGGCAGCTGTCTGGTTTCCAGGTCGAGGGTAGATGATGCTGCCTCCTTCAATTCCAGGGCCAATGTAGCTAAATTTCATTACAGACTAACAACGTGAAAAGCTTAGGGGATGAGAGACTTGTGTACAACAACTACCTTGCAAATTGTACTTTTTCACTTCTAGTTTTCCTGTGATAGAGACAATTTTAGAAGCATGTGTAGGTAGCCGTTTTAAAAAAATTGGCTTCTATATATTTGGACTTTTAAAGTCACTTTCTAAGCTTCTGAAGTCTGTCAAGTAACGTGGGGTGGGACCGACTCTCCTCTGTAAAGGAAACTGTGCTTAGTCACACTGAACGCACCAGGGCCCCAGGGACTGGTCACAGTGCATTCACAAAGCGGAGGGGAAGCCGTGTCTCTGCCCTGGCATCGCTGCAGACCTGACTGTGAAGGCACGCCTTGTAGAGCAGTGTTCGTCCAGCCTAGGAAGTTTCCACACTCCTTCCATCTTTCTTTCTTATTTGGAACATACACTGGTGTGTGCACACACACACGTGCACACACGTGATCACGCCTGGGAAGCTTCAGCAAGCCGGACAATGACCGCTCCCCACAGCACTGCACGGAGGACATGGGCATAGCTGGGATTGTGGGCACTTGTCCAAACGGGTCCACCCAAGAGACAAACTGCCTCTTTTCTCAGTAAATTAACTCACACTGAAGTCACCTCTGGGGCGGCTCTTCCTGACACGGGCGTGTCCTCTGGGTCTGGACTCTCCAGCGGTTCTCAAGCAGGCCGGCCCTGTCCTCGCCTCAGCCTGGCTGAAATTCCAGCACTCACCTGACATTTCACATCCCTGCTCTGCTTCCTTGTCTACAGTTCGCACCGAACCCTCTGACCGTGTGTCTACCTTTTCACGTAGATCACGTGAGCACCATGAGAAAAGTGCACCCCAGTTTTGCCCAATGCACCTCCTAGAACGGCGTTAGAAGCACAAGAGATGCTCAATACATATTTGCTGAATGAATTAAAACTTACAAAAATTAGTCTTTGAAAACACTGAGTTTTCTATAAAATTAGCACTCTAGGGATCTCCCAGTTGTGCAGAAATGACAAATGTTATAGATGAACTAGAAACTGCTGCCCACAGGACGTCTGAATGTATGCACCTGCATGGCAGGGCTGCAGGGCTGCAAGAACGTGCAGGTGTGAGACAGCAGACGCCCCACGAAAAGCGGAGGGACCCGCTCCGAACCCACACTGATGGGTGCGGTGGGGGAGGGGAGGCACCTTGGGAGAATCTCCTGACTTTACCTTTTCTGTTTTTCATCTATAAAATGGTGTGATCATCATGATCTCATTAGATTTATACTGAAAACTTGGTGAAATTGGGTTTAAAAATGTTTGCTCTACTATGATGTGAGAGAGAGCGCAGGCCTGGCACTCAGGAGGCTGAGCAAATGAGTGTCGCTGTCTGGGAGTGTGACACCCCACACGGGGCCTCTCTCAATTCTTGGACAACATCTGTTTAACTCCAACTCTCACATCAAATCTTCAAGTCTCACGATCTTCGTTTCTGTTGCTGAAGGCGGGCTAGCTGGGTGGTTTAAGGTCCCGGAGCCATCAGGCCTCGCCTACAAGACTCTGGGGTCTGGGTGGCCAGGCCCACCGCCTCCCGCTTCTGTGGCAGCCCCTCCACACTATGCGCTTTTGCCAATGCTCTGCATTAAATGCCACCCTACTCCACCTCTGGGCCACCTTCTGACCTATGTCATTCCCTGTAGCACCTGGCACCCGAGACCTCTCCACCCTGGCCTTTACAGGAAGTTTCAAGCTCCTCTTTCTGGAACCTCCCTTGACCTCCCAGATGGCCCCAAACCCCTAACGAAAGCATCCTTGACTCGTCTCACTGCTCCGTACTGGGCATCACTGGTGAACAGGCCTGGTCCTCTGGATATTGGTCCCGAGGCTGGTCTTCAGGTGGGGGTGTGTTTGTGGGGGGTGCACGTGCGTGCGTGTGTGCGTGTACCAATTCAGCACTGCCCAGTCCCTCCAGGTTTCTCCAGGGCTTGGCCTGCTCTACACTTTCCCCGCCTCTCAGTTCAGGGAACCCAGGACAAATTCCTGCAGACAACATGGGACCTCTCTGGCCCAGGCGGCTGCTCCCTGCACCCTCTCAAAGGCAGGGCTCCACGGTGCTGCTGTCCAGAGAGCTGTCACCAGTCTTCATCCACTGCAGCGAGGGCCTGGCTCCAGCATTTTCTGGTGGCCAGAAACTACCCCCGGCACCTAGCAAGTTCCTATGCTTGGCACGACCCTGGCAATGACCTCCCTGGCCCCCGAGGCAGACTTCCAGCAGGTTCCACCAGGGCAGCCCCTAAGTACCTTTTCTGTCATCCCACAATCCAAGGCTGTGCCCCCTGCCATGGGTCAGGGGTGGGTGGGGGGGCGTTCTTCCCTGAGTGGGAGAACTCGTCTGTCTCAGAGCCAGGGGTAGTGGCTGTCCCTTCCATCATCAGCTATTCCTGTCTATCTAGCGATAAATATACACACATATATATATTATATATTATATATATATTA
>PVKP010038221.1:0-21049 GCA_004027715.1 Plecturocebus donacophilus
ACCACTCACCCTCCACCCACTCCACCACCACTACTCACTCTCCACCCACACCACCATCACCTCTCACTCTCCACCCACTCCCCATTTCCACTCACTCTCCACTACTCCACCACCACCACCGACTCTCCACCTACTGCACGATCAATGATCACTCTCCTCACTGCTCCGCAGTCATTTCCTACACACACTACAAACCTCTCAAAGCACCTCTCTCCTCACGTATAGCTCCTTGCCATGTAGACCTTCACACCCAGTGCCTGTCAACTGCTGTTTCAAAGACGACACCCCCAGAGAATTGACCTCATCCTCTTCTTTCTGCCCCTTACTCACAAGGAGCCATTTCCCATCCGCTTGTCTCCCTGTGCCCTACTTGAGGTTGGAAGCTCCTGGGTTGTTTTTCTCGTCTTCTCTCCAGAATCTTCCCGTCACAGGTCTTGGGTGTCCTGGCTTCTCCTCCATGGTGACCACCATGGCCTAGCTCCAGTTCCCTGCATCCCATGGCTGCTTATGGCCCTTTGCAGAGGCCCCAGGGCTCTTAGAAGCTGGAGGCCTGCCTCCTTCAACCCAAGTGGCACAGCTTCCCCCCAGCATAAGATCTTTTGTTGTACACCTGCGGTTTTACCGCAGTAGCAGTGCTCTGAAAACCTAACTGGTGGGCCGGGTGCGGTGGCTCATGCCTGTAATCCTAGCACTTTGGGAGGCTGAGGTGGGTGGATCACCTGAGGTCAGGAGTTCAAGACTAGCCTGGCCTACATGATGACACCCCATCTCTACTTAAAATATAAAAAATTAGCTGGGCATGGTGGCGGGTGTCTGTAATCCCAGCTACTCGGGAGGCTGAGGAGAACAGCCTGAACCCAAGTGGCAGCGATTGTAGTTAGCAGAGGTCACGCCATCGCACTCTAGCCTGAGCAACAAGAGTGAAACTCCGTCTTAAAACAAACAAACAAAAAAAAACCTAACTGGTGACCTATGTTCCCTTGTGCAAAAGCTGCCAACATCATCTTTCCAAAACTGGAATGTCACACCCCTACTTAAAAAAGAGTTAGCTAGGCCGGGCGTGGTGGCTCATACCTGTCATCTCAGCACTTTGGGAGGCCAAGGCGGGTGGATCATTGAGGTCAGCAGTTCAAGACCAGCCTGGTCAACATGGTGAAATCCTGTCTTTACTAAAAATACAAAAAAATTTGCCAGGCATGGTGAAACACACCTGTAATCCTGGCTTCTCAGGAGGCTGAGGCAGGATTGTTGCCCAGGAGGCAGAAGTTGCAGTGAGCCAAAATTGCGCCACTGCACTCCAGTTTGGGAGACAGACTGAAACTGTCTCAAAAAAAAAAAAAAAAATGCTAGAGAAAACATCAAATTCATTGACTTGCCCACAACCTCCCTTTCCAGTCGGACACAGCACTTCTGACCACTCCCAGGCTTTGAACAGGGAAGGAGGCCTCACCAGCTGTAGAATCCTACTCTCCTCCCAGCCCCCAACTCAGATCACAACCCTTGAGGGTAAGGTGAGCCCCCACCCCCTGTGCCTATGCAGCCCTTGACAAATGTTGCATCTCAGATGCCCACACTGGATGGAGCATTCAGAGTCCTGCAGAGCCTAAACACTTTTCTGTACACTCTCCACCCCCAGCCTTACAATACATGCTGCTCACAGACAGTGCCAATGAAATCAAGGGGGGATGAAAAGAGGGCCCTGGAGACACCATCCATTATGTATCAAAGTGTGTTTGAGAACCATTTCATGAAACCACACAACACCAGAAGCGTGCTCTAACCCAGGCCCTAGGCCCAGCTCCTCACCATGAGGGGACGTAATGAACATGGCTGCACGTGGAGCCCATGCCCAAGTCTGGCATTTGGACTGCATGCGTACACGAGGTCAGGGCATGTTACAGCAATCACAGTGGAGAGGATAAAAGTGACTTCGAAAACCCACACTGGGTCCACCTGGGTGCTCATACACACTCTCTAAAGCAGACGCCCGGGGTTAAAGCCAGGGACGCTGCGTGACATGTGTGGTGCTAGGTCGAGGAGGGCAGGTGCCCACAAGACCTTGCAGGGACCACTGAAACCTCTGCGCCCATGGAGGGCTCCATAATCTGGATGCATTTTCGCTGTATCTCAGGCAGAGGCAGCACGTGGGTCCTGTTTCCAACTCTGCATAGTAAGTAGATAAACACATCAACAGCCCCTTTCACTCAGTTACAGTGATGCGCAGTGGAAAACACTAACAAATCCAGCTGTTTCAGTGACTGACATCACAAAGCACAGTAAATAACTGCACACCAATAAAACTGACCACATTTCTGGCCTCAAAAGTCTCTTTCCCCACACAAGTTTAGAAAATTATTCAAAATATTCTATAGTTTCATGACAAATACAAAACACAGGCTAACTACCATTTTTTACCAGATTTCATAAATCACCAAATCTCATCCTTCTGAGAAAGTGGCCACAAGTGCTTAGCACTCGGTCCACCCAAGTGGAATTAACTTCCTCTGCAGGAAGACAGGTGCCAGCAGGTGGCTACATCCTGAGCCCTGGCCCCACCCCCTCGTCTCATGTGGAAGCCCCCCAAGAAACGGGGAACTCACTGTGGGGATGCAACGCCCTCCACCTCATTTAAACTAAGGAGTTTATTCAAAATTATTAACAGTCGGTAAAGATAAGCAAAAAGTCAGAAGACACTACCCAACTGCACAGTGTGGTATCCAAGACCACAACTAGCCGGTGGTGAGCACAGCTTCAGAGATCAGATCCTTCCATCTTTCACCTTCATCCCGCTTCAGACGCTTTAAAAGTCTGAAAATAAACACCACTGTAGCTTATGTGTTATCATTCTGAAATAAAGGCAGCAAACTACAAAGAATTTAGTGCAAAGCAAACATTCGTGTGGAGCATAAAGCAAACATACTTACATCTTTTGCCATGATACCAGATCCGGGAAATCAATGCTATAAATGTTCACCCTCCCAGAGAAGAAAAATGATTTTTCTGGTAAAAAAAAAAAAAAAAAAGGAAGGAAAAACGAGAAATAAGTAAGAATGAAAAAGAAGTTTAAAAAAATAACACATCTCAACGAAAACGTGGACCTTCCTTCCCAAAGGCGCCCTCCATCCTGGGAGCGGAGCCGGCCAAACAACTCCCACACTCGATTTTAAGTCACCTGGCCAGATGGAAATGCTCCCTACGGAAAAGTGGCCCGCGGGCCCGCAGGGTCACCACCACGACCCCAGGTCCCCGACGGCCCGCCCAGCGGCCGAGGGTGGGGCCGAGCCCCGGCAGCCAGGGCGCAGCGCCTCCCTCCCGCCGCTGCAGGGCCCCCGCCACCCACCTGGGCGCAGCCCCGGGGTCCCGGCGCAACGTGCAGGCTCGCGGCGTCCACCCAGACCCCAGCGGCGCCCGCCCGGCTGACCGGTAACTCTGACAGGTGGGCTTCCGGGGTCCGCGCCGCGCGCCTGTCACTAGGCCTCGGGCCGCCTCCGCACGAGGCGCCTCCCGCGCGCGCCGGAACCGGGTCCCCGCTGGCCGCCGTGGGGCGGCCTCCCCTCCCCCGCCCTGCGCGCTCCGGCCGACCCTGCCCCCGGCTCCGGCTCTGGCCCCGGTCCCACTTCTGGCGCGGGGCACAGGCGCTGCTGTCGGCCAGGAGGGCCGGGCCCAGGGACCCCCGTCCCGCGGTCACCTGGGGAGCCCCAACCAGCGCCGAGCGCGCAGGGTCTCCGGGGCACAGGAGCGCGCGGGGCGCGGGAGGGCGCGGGTCGGGGCCGCGCGGCGACTACACACAGCGGAGGCACGGGATGGGGCGGCAGGGGGTCCCGCTCGCGCCCCCGGCCCCCGCCCGCGGCTCCCGCGGCATCCCCTGCCCGCCCGCACCTGGCTGCCCGGTCTGGCCGCGCGGGCGGGGGCGCGGGGAGGGCGCGGTGCGGGGCGCCGGGCGGCGCGGGGAGGCGCGGGCGGGGGCCGGACCGGGCGGTCCCGGCCGTGGCGGGGTCCCTGCCCTGGGCCGAGTGGCGCCGGGACGCGGGGCTCACCCTGGCCGAGCGTCGGGCCGGCGTGACGTGCGCGCGGCGCGGTGACGTGGGCGGCGGCGGGCCCGCTCCGCACAGCGCGCCTGCGCGCCTTTTCGCGCCTTCGGCGCCCTCCTCCTCCTCCTCTGCGGCTCTTCTTGTCTCCCGCTCCTCCCGCCAGTGCAGCGCGCCCTGGGGGAGCGGGGAGGGGCTGTGCGCGCGTGTCCGTGTGTGCGCGTGCGCGTGCGGAGATGGAGCCGGGGCCTGCCCCGAAAGAGGCCGTGCGCGCGCGCGGCGTGCGCTCGAGGCTAAGGGGCCGCGTTTGTGCGCGCCTGTGACTATGTGTCTGGCGAAAGAGGTGGTCGGCTGTGTGCAAGTGTTTGTATGCACGTGGGAGAGCGGGGACTGGTTTGTACAAGAGTGTGTGTGCACGTGGGGGAGCGGGGACTGGTGTGTGCACCTGTGTGCATCAGTGTGTATACACGTGGGGGAGCGGAACCGGCTGTGTGCACATGGGGCAGCAGGTGGGGGGCCGGGTGTGTCAGGTGTGAGTGTGTGCACGAGTGTGTGAGGTGGGGAAGCAGGGACTGGTGTGTGCGTGCCTGTAGGTACCGAGGGGGTGCTTGTGTTCGCGAGTGTGTGTGCACATAAAGGGCCGACTGTGTGTGAGGCTGTGCATGGAGAGCAGGTGTGTGCATAGACGTGTGTATGTGGACATACGGAGGACAGGAGGTGTGTGGGTGCGTGGCACAAAGGCCGCTGCCTCTGCTGGACCCGGCAGGGCCTCCAAGCCCATGCCCGGCCTCCGCCCAGATTCCCAACAATTCTGGGCGCCCTCGGTGCCCGCTGGAGGCAGCCTGGCCAGGGACTCGGGACGGAAAGCAGGGAAAGGAAAACTGCAGAAACAGTTTCACTGCATTGTGAGCCTGGTGGTCCCCAAGCCCTGGAGACTTAATCCACCCTGGAGGGTCCCGCCGCAGCACCCCAGCCAAGGGCGGGCCAGGCCAGAGAAGAGGCCGAAGTTCAGGTCCACAGCAGGTGGCAGAGCCTGGTGTGCACCGAGCGTAGTGAACAACTAGGGAGGACTTGAGCCCGGAGCCTAATGAATATCCAGGGAGGACTGAAGGAGCTGACCAAAAGCCTATCTGCCTGTGCCTCGGGTATTATTACAGGGAAGCCCACTTTGCATGTTTTATGCTGATTTTGGCCACTCCTGCCCCTCAAGCAAGCCTGCAGCCCCTATAAGCTGTGGTTGCCTGGCTTAAACTGCTTATAAATTAGCACGAGTTTCTTCGAAGACTACCAGAAACGCTGACTTCCTGCGGGCTGCTTCACACAAATAGGTAGTTAGAGAACACTGATGTTCCTCAAATGGCCCTATCTTCCTAGTTCCATTCCTTCTCTTTCACGGGAACTCTGTGTGTTCCTAAATTTCAGTATTGGAGCTTTGATGGCAGCAGTGACACCCTCTCGGCTTCAAGGGACTTCTTGAGACCTGGGTACTCTGGTTACGAGAATACACATGTAGGGTCCAAGACTGGGGTCTTAAACTTCTTCCTGGCCAGCACGGTGGCTCACGCCTATAATCCCAACACTTTGGGAGGCCAGGGCGGGCGGATCATGAGGTCAGGAGTTCAAGACCAGACTGGCCAACGTAGTGAAACCCGTCTCTACTAAAAAATACAAACATTAGCTGGGCATGGTGGCTCATGCCTGTAATCTCAGCTACTTGGGAGGCTGAGGTAGGAGAATTGCTTGAACCGGGACCCAGGAGGTGGAGGTTGCAGTGAGCCAAGATCACACCACTGCACTCCAGTCTGGGCTAGAGTGAGACTCCATCTCAAAAAAAAACGTCTTCCCCATAAATTCAGGATTTTGATAATTCAACAATGTTTATATTGTTGATAACTAATATTATTCAAATAAATTTCTGCACAAAAATCACTGTACTGAGATACCCAACGCGCATGAGGTGCTACAGCAATGAATGCTCACGGGGCTCTGTGTGGCTTAAGAAAAGGGCAAAAAGTTACTCCCTTTTGCCCCTCCATAGCCACGTATTCCACAGAAAGCCCTCATTTCTGTTAACAAAAGTTAACAGAATTCCCTCTAAAATTTTTGGTTGATGATACAAATATTTGTAGCCACTGCCTTGCCTTGCAATCTCTCAACTGGGATGCTGAAATGCAAACTTCCTAAGTAAGCCCATAACCCCCGGAATTTATCTGAGCCTTTGGCCTCCCTTTATCTCTGGAGCCTGGACTGTTGAGACCAGGTTCTTTTAATGATACACTCACTCAGGTGTTGATTTGCAGCACATTCCAGAGGCCGCGTTCAGCCCTATGGCTGGGGCCAACTGTCTTGTTCTGTGCATGCGGGCACCAGATTCAGCTACTGTCCCAAATATCACATGGAAATGGCCTGTGCTGTGTTTTACTAGATGTGAATGTGTCCTTCCCAGGAAAAGTCTTCATCTCCCAAAGGCTCTGTGTGCGTCTGCTCCAGAATGTCCAGGCATGGTGCAAACTCTCCCTGCCAATTCCACACCCCCATTAAACTGTCCTCTCTTTCAGAGAGAGAGAACTTTCTAATCCCGTTTTAATTTTAAATCTGCTCATTACATATTCAGATTGTCTCTTGTTTCCCTCCTCAATGACATTGGTGCTTTCTCCAACCACGTCCTATTTTGTGCCTTCTATCACCAAGACAAGAGACCTTCGGTGGGAGGACAAGGAGGGGGTGGAGACTCATGGAATTTATGGGGAGAGTTAAAAAAAATTATATTCCTGGATATGGGTAAACGGCATTTTCTTGATCTTTGGTAAAATGTCAGTAAAGGCATCTCTGGAGTGTATCATAAAACACAGGAACATCTGTGTGCTTTCCCAGCCTCCTGGGCTGTCCTGCGGTGCTCTCCTTTGCTCTGCAGACCACCACTCCTAAGCCCCCATACCCCCCAGATACAAAGACATTTTTGTCTCTCTCCTACTCTTTCCTGCATTATTACTCCTTTTCGAAATTCCCGGTCAGATCCCAAGTTCTCCCTCTTGGAAGGAAGGTCAGTTGTGGTCCTGCCGAATTAGTGTGCTGTAATATTATTTCTGTCTTAAAGACTGTCGCATTCATTTATAGTCTGAAGCCACAGTTGTTTCAAATTCACCCCTTGGATCTGACAAATTCTAGAGGATCATATCACCAAATTTATGAAAGTCTAATTTACCCAAATGTACCAGTTTTGCCTACTCCTTAGGCATGTTCCCTTGCTTTGATCTGGAATCTTGTCTGGCTTTTGCCATGAGAGATCCCTTGGCACCTTGGCCACTGACTACACAATTCTCCTGAAGTGTCCCTGCCCTGCAGCTTGCTTCACTCTGGCTAAGATGATGTCAAGTGATGTGCTTCTCTGGAGTCCCATGATTTCAGGTTGAAAGATCCATGGTCTCCTGGCATTGTCTCCTTCCCCTACAGCACCCATTTATAATCAGCCCAAGGTGAAGCCAGCACCAGGAACCTATAGAATAATTTTGTTTGAAAAATGTGGACTCACGTGCAATTGAGTACCTTTGGGCATTTCTCTGCTGCCTGCCCACTCCTCTCACAGATTCACCAGGAGGATTTTAGCCGTCCACTGCACACTCGAAAGCGTAGATGAAGGGGCGTCACATCACTGTGAATAAGTGATCTTAGCCTCTGTGATGTGCAAATTCTTTTAACTGAGAAATAAGTGGATAAAAAGACAATTTGTTAATAAGAAGACAAACCACAGTTTCAAAAGCCTTGCCTTCCCTGCATTCCTCCCTCCCCAAGCATTTCTGAGCTCCTACGAAGTGCAAGACACAACTCTTGGTGCTGATATCATACAGATTAATAAGAGACTGACCAGAGTCAAACAATGATTTCTCCCTGCACACAGTCAGCAACACTTCATGGAGAAGGTGACAATTAAGAGAGACTATGACCAGCTGAGTACATGCACAGGTGTGTCTGAGTGTGTGTGTATGTGCGCGTGCACATGCACAAACAGAACACATCAGTTTTGGAAAATGCTATTAGCACTTTGTCCCGTTGTCCAGAAATTAGCCCATGGCCACATTGGCCTATAAGATACTGGAAATAGTCATACCCTGGGCCATATGACTGCCTAAGCATTTAAAGATCTACAAAAGAATAATGTGGAGAACAGATATTGGGACACAATTGGCAGTTTTCTGATTGATGAAGAGACTCGTTTCAGAGAGGTGAGGGATCAGTTGGAGAAAGACATCCGAGATAAGACATCAGTTAGAAGATGAAGAACCAAGGGGCCTGGTGCAAATGAACTGTGGCCAGCATGAGCTAAAAGCGGCTGCAGGATCACTGCTAATAAAGATGCCAGCTCCGAAACAACGTAGACAGGCCGGGTACAGTGGCTAATGCCTGTAATCCCAACACTGTGGGAGGCCAAGGCAGGCAGATCGCTTGAAGTCAGTAGTTCAAGACCAGCCAGGCCAACACAGTGAAACCCTGTTTCTACTAAAAATACCAAAATAATTAGCCAGGCCTGGTCGTGGGCACTTGTAATCCTAGCTATACTGGAGGCTAAGGCAAGAGAATCACTTGAACCCGGGAGGTGGAATTTGCAGTGAGCTGAGATTGTGCCACTGCACTCCAGCGTGGGCGACAGAGCAAGACTCCACCTCAAAAAGGAAAGAAAGAAACAATGCAAGCAAGAACCAAGCAGCCAGACCAGACAGAACCAGGACGCTGAACAGACGCTAGAATGAGTCTGTGCCAGATCGCATTGGAGCACTGTGCTCCAGACTCATGTCCTGCCTGGGAGCCTTCCAAGGGCTGTGCGTCCTCCGGCCCCTAGCTTTCCCACCCTGGATGGCAGCAAAGTAACAGTGCATCTTCAACAGTGGGAGGGGGGCACCTGCCTCCCACTGTGTTTAGGTGGATTTCCTAAACACAAGCAGCTGCCTGGGGGTCAACAGCCTGCAATGTGCAAGCCTGATAAAAGAGGCCCAAGAGGAACCATTTTGCCCCTTCCAATACGTGAGGATGCAGCAGAAAGATGGCTGTCCATGCACCAGCAAGTAAGACCCTCATCCCTCATCAGACGTAAATTTCTGTTGTTGATAGGCAGCCCAAACAGACTAAGACATCCATCTAGTTGTTCATATGGAAAACTAGAAGCCAAATACTTCATTCGCCCTCACTCACTACAACCACTCACCAACTTGACACATCTTTAATTCCTCTATGTTCTTCCATCTCCTCTGCCACTACCCCGGCCAAGATAGCATCCTCTCCATTGAGGACTATAAAAATCACTCCCTTCATCCAATCTTGTCTAGTCTAGTCTGTTATCTATTCCGCAGAGTGATATTTTAAAATTAGAGATTAGGCCGGACATGGTGGTTTACCCCTATAATGCCAGGACTTTGGGAGGCCAAGGTGAGAAGATTGCTTGAGGCCAGGAGTCTGAGACCAGGCTGGGCAATGTAGCAAGACTCTGTCTCTACCAAAAATTATTTTAAAATTAGCCAAGTGTGGTGGCACACACCTGTAATTCCAGGTGCTTGAAAGGCTGGGGCAGGAGGATTGCTTGAGACCAATGATCACACCACTGCACTCTCACCTGGGTGACAGAGTGGGAGTTCCTCAGAAAGGAAGGAAGGAGAGAGGGAAGAGAGGGAGGAAGGAAGGAAGGGAGGGAGGAATGGGGAGAGAGAGAGAGAGAGAGAAATAAATAAATAAATAAATAAATAAATAAATTAGGTCATGCTGTTTCTTGCTGAAAAAATTCTTCAATGAATTGACCTGCTTACTGGGTTGATGAGTAACTAGGAAGCACAGCAATAAATAGACTCCAAGTAAGACTTATTATTTAATGCACTGCTATCTCACAAGGTACAGGAAATGTCTCCAGGGACTGTACCCTGGAGAATGTTCCATGTGCACGTGAGAAAAAATTGTATCCTGCCATTGTTAAGTGTTCAATGTATGCCTGTTACGTCCAGGTGCTCTGTAGTATTGTTCAAGTCTTACTTTTTTTTGATCTCCTGTCTGGCTGTTCTAGCCAACATCTATAGTTGGGCACTAAAGTCCCTTACTATTATTATAGAGTTGTCTATTTCTCCCTTCAATTCTGTCCATGTTTGTTTTGTATATTTAGAAGCTCTGATATTTAGTACATATATATTTATAATTGTTGTATCTTCTTGGTGAATTGACCTTTTCAAAAATTATGCCTTTTATATAATATCCTTCTTTGTCACTCATGACAATTTTTGACTCAAAGTCTATGCTGATATTGGTATAGCCACTCTTCCTCTCTTTGGGTTACTATTTGCATGAGTATCTTGTTTTATCCTCTCACTTTCAACCTATGAGTGTCCTTAGATCTAAAGTGAGTCTTTTGTGGACAGCATATAAAATGTGTTTTTTATTCATTTTGTCAGTCTATATCTTTTGACTGAGGAGTTCAATCCATTTGCATCTTTATACATTTTCTGCTCAATAACATAGATTTAAAATTATTTTTATGTATTTGTCTTTTCAATAATGTAGGAAATAAAAAAACTGGAGTTATAAACCAAAAATATAATAATAGTGGCTTTTTATTTGCCCATGTAGTTACCATGTATTTACCAAAGATCTTTTTCTTTATAAAGTTACTGTGTGATGTCCTTCCATTTCAACCTTGAAGGATCTCCTTTAGCATTTCCTGCAGGACAAGTCTAGTCGTAACGAACTCCTTGGCTTTTGCTTATCTGGGGAATGTCTTAATATTTCTTTTGGTGTTGAAGGGCAGTTTTCCCAGCCAAAGAATTTATGGGTCGGCAGGTTTTGGCTTTTTTTTTTTTTGCAGAGTTTTTTTTTCTCTTCACTTTAAATGTATTATTCCACTAGGCAGTGGGCTTCCATGATTTCTAATGAGAAATTGGCTATTAATCTTACTGAAAATCCATTATAAGTGACAAATCACTTTGCCTGCTGTTTTCAAAATTCCCTTTGGTCTTTTGAGTTTGATTATGTATCTTGGTGTGGGTTTCTTTGAGTTTATCCTACCTGAAGTTCATGGAACTTCTTGGATTTGTAGACTCATATCTTTCATCATGTTACACACAATGACCAAGTAAGATTTATTCCACAAATGCAAAGATGGTTCAACATAAGATAATCAATGTAACACGTCTCATTAATAGGACATTATGCAGTTGGCCTGTTGTATCTGTGGATTCCACATCCGTGGATTCAACCAACCTTGGATCAAAAATATATTTAGATCTACAATCGTTGCATCTGTACTGAACATGTACAGACTTTTTTTTGTTGTTGCTATTCCCTAAACACAGTCTAATAACTATTTTTATAGCATTTACATTACATTATGTATTATAAGTAATCTAGAGATGATTTAAAATATACAGGAGGATGTGTTTGGGTTATATGCAAATACTTTTATATAAGGGACGTTAGCATCCATGGATTTTGGTATCACAGAGGATCCTGGAACCAATCCCCCATGGATACCAAGGAACAACTACATATACACATACACACACACAAGCATTTATGGTTGACATTGTATGCCAGTGTTCACTGCAGCATTAATCACAATAGTCAAAAGGTGGAAAGACCCTAAGTGCCCATCAACAGATAAATGGATAAACAAAACATAGCATGTACAAATAATGGATTATTATTCAGCCATATAAGGGAATGAAATTCTGATACATGCTATAACATGGGTGAACCATTAAAACATTATACTAAGTAAGCCAGACACAAAAGGATGAATATGGTATGATTCCACTTATATGAAGTATCCCGAAAGGTAAATTCATAGAGACAAAAAGTAAATTAGCAGTTACTAGTGACTGTGGGTAAGTAGTTATTGTTTAATGATTACAGAGCACTGTTAGGAGTGATGAAAAATTTTGGAAATAATTAGTAAAATCATGAATGTAATTGGTATCACTGAATTCTACACTTGAAATTGTTAAAATGGCAAGATAGATACACACACACATACACATATGTATATACCATGGTTTTTAAAAATTATTAATATACCTCAGTTCAGAACCAGTGAACTTGTTCTAAATTTTTTAAATTAGTAATAATTTTAAAAATTAATAATAATTTTAAAAACTAATAATATGCCAACAAACTTATAGTTCATGTACCGTAGGTGGGTGAATTGTATGGTATGTAAATTATATCTCAATAAAACTATTTCTAAAAAAGCTATAAAGGATATTTTGGGGACAATGGGGAAAGACCTTACATATTCCAAATATTAGGTGAAAAAAAGGAAGAAATTATTATTTTTCTAAATGTGATAATGGCATTTTGGTAGTTTGGGAGATTATTTTCATTCTTAGAAAAGATACAGTGATGAATTTAGATACTAAATGTCATAATATTGACTATTTTTAAGTGGTTCAGACAAAAGTGTATTTTTGTGTATGTACTTACAAATAGGAGAGAGAGAGAGAGAAGGGGAGGACAGAGAAAAACTATGGCAAAACGATTTTTTAAAACTGCTTAATGTATGATTATGTATTTTACTATTTTTTCATTCTATGTTTTGAAATTAGCAAAATAATTAAGAGAAAATTTCATTTCCATTCAAATGAAACAGGAAGTCCTAACCAGTGTGATAAGACAAGAAAAGGAAATAAAAAAGCACAAATACTGAATAGGAAGAGAAAATTCTTTTTATTCTCAGATGATGATTGTATATCTGGAGCACCAAGGACTCAATTAAAGTTAATCAGTAAAGTTACCAGATACTCTAGATGTAAGTTCAATGCAAAATAGCATCACTTACATTTCTGTATACCAACAAACTATTGGATAATATATTTTAAAAATATTTTCACGTCATTTAAGAATATTTACAATGGAGGCCAGGCGTAGTGGCTCACGCCTGTAATCCCAGCACTTTGGGAGGCTGAGGCAGGTGGATCATGAGGTCAAGAGATCGAGACCATCCTGGCCAACATGGGAAACCCCATTTCTACTAAAAAAATAAAAAATTAGCTGGGTGTGGTGGTGCACACCTGTATTCCCAGCTACTCAGGAGGCTGAGGCAGGAGAATTGCCTGAACCTGGGAGGCGGAGGTTGCAGTGAGCCGAGATCGCGCCACTGCACTCCAGCCTGGCGACAGAGCGAGACTCCATCTCAAAAAAAAAAAAAAAGAAAAAGAATATTTACAATGAAATGAAAAATACAACTAATTAGGAATTAATTTAGATGTATAAAAGTTATTTTGAAAAAATACAGAATATTGCTTTACAAATCTAAAGCAGACCAAAAATATTAGAGATATAATATATTCATGGATTAAAAGACACAACAGTGTTAAGATGGCCCTTCTCCCCAAACTAAACTACGGATTCAATGCAAACTCAATCAGAATCTCAGCTTTTTTTTTTCCAGTAGAAGTTGACAACTTAATTTTTCAAAAAACAGACTTTATTAAGAGCATTATTAAGTTCACAGCAAAATTGAGCAGAAAGTACAAAGAGTCCTTATATACCTTCTTCCTCTCCCACTACCTGCAGACTCCTCAACATCCTTCCAGAGTGGTGCATTTGTTACAATCAATTAACCTACACTGACACATCATTATCATTCATACATAGTTCATAGTTTACATTAGGGTTCACTCTTGGTGTTGTACATTCTATGGTTTGAACAAATGTATAATGACATGTATCCATAATTATAGTATCATGCAAAATAGTTGACCACCCTAAAAATCTTCTGTACTCACCAGCAATGAATGACAGTTCCTGCTGATTCACATCCTTACCAGTATTTGTCATTTTATCCCTCCCTCCCTTCTAATTCCTGGCAACCACTGATCTTTTCACTGTCTCCATTGTTTTGCCTTTTTAAGAATGTTATAGAGTTGGAATCATATAGTTGTGGACTTTTTAGATTGCCTTCTTTTACTTAGTAATATGCACTTAAAGTTTCTCCATGTGTTTTCATGGCCTGATAGCTCATTTCTTTTTAGTACTGATTAATATTCCATTATCTGGATATATCACAGTTTGTTTATCCACTAACCTATTGAAGGACACCTTTGTTGCTTCCAAGTTTTGGCAATTATGAATAAAGCTGCTATAAACATCCATGTGTAGAATTTTGTGTGGACATAATATTTTGACTCATTTTGGTAAATACCAAGGAGCACAATTGCTGGATCACATGGTAAGTATTTGTTTAGTTTTGTCAGAATCTCCAAACTGTCTTCCAAAGTGGTTATATTATTTTGTATTCTCACCAGCAATGAATGACAGTTCCTGCTGATTCACATTCCTACCAGCATTTGATGTTATCAGCAATTTAGATTTTTGCTATTCTAATAGATGTGTAGTGATATCTCATTGCTGTTTTAATTAGTACTTCCCTGATGACATACGACGTGAAGCATCTTTTCATATGCTTCGCTTCTTTGCCATCTGTATAGCTTCTTTGGTGAGGTGTCTGTTTAGGTATTTTGCCCATTTCTTTCTTCTTCTTCTTTTTTAGACAGAGTCTTGCTCTGTTGCCCAGGCTAGAGTGCACTGGTGTAATGTTAGCTCACTGCAACCTCTGCCTCCTAGGTTCAAGCGATTCTCCTGCCTCGGCCTCCCAAATACAGGTGCTCACTATGCCTAACTAATTTTTGTATTTTTAGTGGAGATGGGGTTTTACCATGTTGACCAGGCTGGTCTCAAACTCCCAACCTCAGGTGATCCACCTGCCTCGGCCTCCCAAAGCGCTGGGATTACAGATGTGAGAGCCACTGGGCCCATTTGCCCACTTCTTAATCAAATTGTTCATTTTCTTACTGTTGAGTTTATAGATTGATTGCATTCAATCTATATTATAGATGAAGCTGGGAAGAACCAACATTTTGACAATATTAAGTCTTTCTATGAACATGGGATGTCTCATTATTTAGCTTTTCTTTGATTTTTTTTTTACCAGAGTTTTGTGATTTTCCTCATATAGATCTTGTATGTATTTTGTTAGATTTAAACCTAAGTATTTCATGTTTTTTAGTGCTACTGTAGATACTATTGAGTTTTAAATTTGAAGTTCCACTATTTTTAACGGGTGTATAGAAAAGCAATTGATTTTTGTTATATCCTACAATTTTGCTACAATTGCTTATTAGTTTCAGGAGTTTTTAACAATTCTTTTGGATTTTCTACATACACAATCAGGCAAGGGAAACTTTGTTTTCTCCTTCGCGATCTATATACATTTTATTTCCTTTTATTGTCTTCTTGCATTTGCTAGAACTTCTAGTATAATGTTGAAAAGGAGTGGTGAGAAGGAAGATCCTTGCCTTGATCCTAATCTTAGCAGGAAAGAGTCTAGTTTCTAATCATTAAGTAGGATGTTAGCTGTAGGTTTTCTGTAGATATTCTTTACCAAGTGAAGATGTTCCCCTCCATTCTTAGTTTACTGAGTTTTTTTTTTAAATCATGAATAAGTGTTGGATTTTTGTGAATGCTTTTTCTACATCTATTGATATAATCGTGTGATTTTTCTCCTAATATAATGTGATTGTGCTAATTGATTTTTTAAATGTTGAACCAATCTTGCAGACCTGGATAGATACCACTTGGTCATGATTATAAATTCCACTTGTTCATGGTGTATACTTTTTTTATACATTTCTGGGTTTGATTTGCTAGATTTTTTGTTTGTTTGTTTGTTTGTTTTGAGACAGAGTTTCACTCTTGTCTCCCAGGCGAGAGTGCAATGGCGCAATCTTGGCTCACTGCAACCTCTGCCTCCTGGGTTCAAGTGATTCTCCTGCCTCAGCCTCCCAAGTAGCTGGGATTACAGGTGCCCACCACCACACCTGGCAAATTTTTGTATTTTTAGTAGGGACAGGGTTTCACCATTTTGGCCAGGCTAGTCTTGAACTCCTGACTTCAGGTGGTCTACCTGCCTTGGCCTACTAAAATGCTAGGATTACAGGCATGAGCTACCACACCTGTTCTGATTTGCTAGTATTTTATTGAGGACTGTTGCATTTATGTTCATGACATAGACAAGTCTATAGTTTTCATTTTTTGTAATGTCTTTGTCTAGTTTTGATATTAGGTTAATGCTGGCCTCACAGAATAAATTAAAACATATTCTCTCCTCTACTGTTTTCCTGTTTTTATTTCATTGGTTTCTGCTCTAATTCTTATTAATTCTTTTCTTCTGCTTACATTGAATTTAATTTGCTCATTATTTTTAGTTACCTAGAGACTTAGACTATTGATTTTAGATATTTCTTCTTTTCTATTTTCTTTTCTTTTCTTTTTTTTTTTGATAGAGTCTCGCTCTGTCGCTCAGGCTAGAGTACATTGGCACAATCTTGGCTCACTGCACCTCTGCACCCCAGGTTCAAGCAAGTCTCCTGCCTCAGCCTTCCGAGGAGCTGGGATTACAGGCACGCACCACCATGCCCAGCTAATTTTATGTATTTTTAGTAGAGACAAGGTTTCACCATGTTGGCCAGGTTGGTCTCGAACTCCTGATCTTGTGATCCACCTGCCTCGGTCTCCCCAAGTGCTGGGGTTGCAGGCATGAGCCACTGCACCCGGACAGATATTTCTTCTTTTCTAATATATGCAGTCAATGCCATAAGTTCTCTTTAAGCACTACTTTTGCTGCACTCCACAAATTTTGATAAGTTATATTTTCATTTTCATTTAGGTCAATGAAATATTTTGAAATTTCTATTTAGGACCATGTCTTATCTACAAGTGTGTTGTTTAATCAACAAGTAGTTTGGGATTTTCCAGTGACAACCCAACTTGAAAGTTTATATAGAATACCAACAGATCGACTAATTCCAAGACAGTCTTGAAGAACAATAATGTTGAAGGATTTATACTACCATATTTCAATGCCACATTAAAATGATGTAGTGATGGCATAAGGATAAATAAATATAGCTAAAGAGACCAATGACACAGAATAAAAAATCCCAACATAGATCCATTCAGCAAAGGTATCAATGCCATTAAAGGGAAAAGAAAAGTCTTTTCAATAAATGGTGCTGGATCAACTGGATTCTCATATGGAAAAAAAATGAACTTTAATCTTTACCTCACACCAAATCCCCCAAATTAAATTGTATGACATTACATTACATTAATTTTAGCTTTATGAAAGCTAAAATTAGATTTCTTAAAGAAAATGGGAGTTTAGGATAGGCAACAATTTTTTAAATAGAGCAAAAATAGTACCAAGTATAAAAGAAAAAATGTATAACTTGGACTTTTTCAAAATTTAAAACTCTTGCTCATCAAAAGCAAATTTAAAAAACATTCATAGACTAGGGAAATATTTACAAATATCTAACAAAGAACTCACATCCAGAACAATTAAGAACAACTACAAGCTAATAAATAGAGGAAAAATAACTGTTATGAGATTGTCAAAAAGACTTGAGCTATAGTAAAGATGAAATCCAAGTGGCCAGGAAACACGAAAATGTTTTCAGACTCTTCAGTAATCAGAAAAATGCAAATTGAAAGCACAGGGAAATACCATTTCATACCCATCTCAATGGCTAAAAGGCTAGGTCTTGACAATGTCAAGTGTTAGCAAAGAGTGTGACACAACTGGAACTGTCATATATTGGTGGTGGGAGTGTTAAATGTTAATATTCTTTTGAAAAACTGACTCACAGCCGAGCATGGTGGTTCACGCCTGTAATCCCAACACTTTGGGAGGACAAAGCAGGCGGATCACAAGGTCAAGAGTTTGAGACTAGCCTTGCCAACACGGTGAAACCCCATCTCTACTAAAAATACAAAAATTAGCTGGGCATGTTGGGGGATGCCTGTAGACCCAGCTACTCGGGGGGCTGAGACAGGAGAATCTCTTGAACCCGGATGACAGAGGTTGCAGAGCCAAGATCACACCACTGCACTTCAGCTTGGGTGACAGAGTGAGACTCCATCTCAAAAACAAAAACAAAAAACTGACTCACATTCCCTAATGAAGTCAAACATACAACTACTCCATGGTCCAGCAATTCCACTCCCACAAATATATCCAAGATAAATCGATGCATGTGTCTATCAAAGACATCTTCTACAGTGTTTATAGGCAGCACTATGTGTGATTGTTCCAAACTGGGACCCGTCCCAGTGCTCCCTGACAATAGGACAGATTCTGTAGAGTCATACAATGGAATGAACTGTGTACAACTATAGGCAGTAATGGGGTAAAATTCCCCGTAAATACTGTTTTGAGCAAGAGTAGCAAGACACAAAAGACTACATTTTGTATGGATCCATGATTATAAAGTACCAAACAAGCAAAATGAATCTAGTTGGGACAGAGGCTGCTGGTTGGAATGTGAGAGTGGCAGTGGAAATAAATGAAAGAGAACACAGGGGGGTGCTAGGGAAGCTGTGTTTCATTGATCTGGGTCTAGGTTAAATAGGTGAGTCCAGTGAAAATTCATCAAGCTGTAAACCTGTGATATTTGCACCTTTCTATATGAATGCAATACAGCAATAAAATTTAAGAAACCAGTCCAAAGAAATAAAACCAATATGCCATTTAACAATAGAACAAAATATGAAATACAGGGAACAACTCTAATAAGAAATGTGTACAACAGAATACTACAAAATACAACTGAAAGAAGAAGAACTAAATACATAAAGGTATATGCTGTTCATGGCTCAGACGAGTCAGTGTTGTCAATGGGCCAATATATATACATATGAAAAGATTCTTGGTCTCATTAATTATCAGGGAGATGCAGATCAAGACCACCGTCAGAAAATCATTTTATGCCCATATGACAGGCAAACTTTAAGAAGTCCGACAATAGCAAACACTGGAAAGGCTGTGGCCCAATGCCATCTCTTATACATGGCCAGTGGGAGTGTGAGCTGATGCAGCCACTTTTGAAAATAATTTGGCACAACCCTATTAGGTTGAATATTTGCACACCCTGCTACCCAGCAATTCCACATACAAAAACACATGTATGCATAATAGATACAATTGTCCCTTGTAAAGGGACAAGCTAGAAAGGATAACAAGCATCAAAGTCAGAGTAGTTCTTTGGTTACTTTCAGGGTGAAAACTTAGGGAGCTGTGTGTCATCATGTTCGTGGGGAAGGCTGTGATTACACTAGGATTTGTTATGTTCAGTGGACATAGAAACCAAGAGAAAAGAATTGAACCATGCATGCATGAGTGCAGCTGCCACTGAAACAAAGATAAGGATCAACCCTGTCTTCCTACCTGAGGGCAAGCTCTCCTCATTGTCAGTCCTTCCAAATCCTGCCCACTTTGAGGGCTCGCCTGGCTTCCACATGTTCACCTTTGCCTATACGGCCCCTTCTCTACCACATGTCAGCAAACCTGAGAAGTGAAGGGGATCTTAGAGCTACCTTCACTTCTTACTTTACATAATTTTATTAACAGTGAAATTATTGCAGGCACTTTTTCTTTTTTGGGCACTTTTCTGTAGTTCTATGTAAACATATAAAACAAAATCTTAGTTTTAAAAATCAAGAGAACATTTTTTAGTACAGAATTTGCAAACTGGTGGTTTACCCTACCCAGGATTAAAAAGAAAAAAGACAAAGAATATTGCCAACATTTAAAAATTACAGAATTTTATACAGAAGTGTTTGTTTCTGGCATCTTTTTAAAAATCAAACGATCTGGCCAGTGTTTGTGCATTACTGCTTAGCAGCTGCCTGTCAAGGCTGAGCGGCGCCGAGTTCCCTCCCCTCTGATGCCACACTCAGCTCATTTGCAGCGCCTGCGTGGCCACGACATTTGTCCACTGATTTCTCTTTACCATCTTCCCTTCCCTTGGTGCAGATGTTTGTCCCTGTGTCCTGACACAAAGGAAGACTGTTCTTAGTAGCTCAGGGTCATCATCTCCTTTGGCAGATCAAGACTCCAACAAGAAGACCGGGAAATGACCATACACCTTGGCACAGAGGTCGCCCTAAGCCAGGCTCCAAGTGAGCCATCACGAGACAGGGCTCCCAGGGTGAGGGCGAGCGTCAGGGGCCGCTGGCATGAAGAGCTGAGGTCTAGCCTACTGGGAGCAGGAAATAAATCCATGATGGAACCAGACCAGATTTCACAGACAGACACAGGCTGGTGATAGACACCGCTGGATGAGACCACCTGACATTTTGGTACAGTCTGAAAACACGCAATTCAGGGTTCAGCCTTCTACAGAAAATTGTCAAAGATACGTTTGAAAGAAACGTTCTCACTCAAAGCCTGAGTCTCCTCGTGTCTGCGCTCGAACCACAGTGTTTGGGCCTCAGGGGTGGGCAAGAAAACTGGATCAGGGCCACACAGGGCTGCAGAGCGGGGTGGGGACCGCGGCAAGCCCAGGCTGAGCCCAGGCCCCGTTCACCCTTTCCGGCTTCCGAGCGGCCCTGCTCGGCATAACGCCCCAGGACACTGACCAGAAGAAGCCAGACCTCAGAGAGAAAGAAAGTCGCACTCGACGGAGAACTCGGGTCCCTCCGGCCTGCACCTTCTCCTTCCCTCCGTCTTACTTCTGATGATGAAAGGGGTGCATTCCCACGTCAGAGCTGTGGCTCTGGGCCCAGTGGTCGCCCGCCGGCCGAGACCCTCACTGGTCTCCGAGAGCCGGGGCCCTGCAGGTCCCGCTACAGGTTCCGCCGGCCTCCGCGAGGCACGCAGAGAGGAAACGCCCGCGCCCGTCGCTCGGGACAGACACACTGAGGACAAAACCCGTCCTGCCGACATGCGCACACGAGGCTCAGGGTCGAGGAGCGCGCACCGGAAGGAGCGAGGGACCTGCCGGAAACCCACACGGACAGCAAGACCACCCGGAAGACCGGGATGACAGCAGTGCTGCGCGGGAAGACGGCACGTCATCTACACTGGCAGAAGCTCTGCCCACCTGAGGGTCTGAGGGGAGACTGTGAGGGGACAGTCTATGAGTCTGAGAGGAGGGTCTGAGGAGAGGATCTGAGGAGAGGGTCTAAGGGTCTGGCGGGAGGATCTGCGGGTC
>PVKP010038222.1:0-21050 GCA_004027715.1 Plecturocebus donacophilus
ACAGTTTGTTTAAGTCAGCATCTAAACAAAGTTCACACATTACATTTGCTTGATGTATCTTAACTGTCTTATAACCTACAACAATTGCCCCAATCCCTGTTTTTCATGCCATTACTTTCTTTAAAAATCTGGGCCAACCCAATTCTCTAAAGATATTGGACATCCTCAAAGAAGATAACTGCTCTATGTTGAACTAAACAACTGATTCTTACAGTCCTCACTGTCTTCCTCACATCCTCTGGCTGTGGCAGCCAGGTGTGGACAGGAAAGCTGTACCTTTCCCTCCACTCCCTGCCAAAGAAAGGAGAGCTGAGCCAGGCTGTGCCCTCCCCTGCCAACCTACTAGAGCACTTCCCGACTCCTTTTGGCCCCCTCATTGCTCTTGGAATGAGAGACCTCACTCTCTCTCTCACTGGAGGCGGTCAAGAATGGGATCCTCAGGTGAGTCTTTGGATTATGTAAGTTTCAAAGACTGGATACACACCTCCAGACCTAAAGGCAAGATTGCTGCTCTAGGGACAAGACTGTTCATTTCCTGACTTGGGGATACACTCAGAGGCCTGAATCCTTCCCAAGAGAACCAAAGAGAGAACATGGTCTGTTTCTGGGGTGGAGTGGTCAGTCTAGGTCTACCATCTCTCACTCCTTCCTGCCCTTAGGGCACCAATGAGGGCGAAAGCCTGGACTGCTGTCTCTGCTCTGGCTTGTGCTGCCAAGCTCTGTGTCCTTGGGCAGGCCATCTCTTCTCTGCAGCCCCCGGTCTTCTCATCTGTAAAATAAAAGTGATCCTCTCTGTTTATCCTTACTTACAGGGCCGCTTGGAGACAATCAATCAAGATGAGGGAAATTGAGATTCTGCAAAGAGTGAGATGCCTATATAACAAAGAGTTGTTTTTCTCGTAGTTGGTGATATTTGAGGAGAAGGTGAAGATTTCGGTTGGAAGAGGAACCAGCAGACAAGCTTGTTCTGATCTCTTGTGTATAAAGAAGCCATAATACGCCCCACATCCCTCAAGCTAGGAAGAGACCAGAGCTGGATGGCGCCCCACTGGAGAAGCTGTGATGTCCTGGCACGGGGAGGAGTACCAGGATGTCCACTCCTCTTCCCCAGGAACACCAAGGATCCTAAAGCCTGGCTTTATCTCAGCCCTGAGTCCTCCACCCCTTCCTTCTTTCTAGGACTCCTAGCTTTGATGCACCGACTACTCCAAAACCTCAACTTCTCTCCAAGAGGAATTTCAAGAAACACTGACCACTCTGGTTACAGAAGCTGAAGGGGGCCCAACCAGGCTGCAATAAATCTGCCTGACTCTTCTAAGCTGAAGTGTCTCCTCCCCAAAACTTTGTTCTCCGGGACCTGGTGAGAGGCTGACTCCGTGAGTGCAGAATACAGCACAGACATTATTGAAGACACCTCACATTTTTCATTTCCAAACTACACCTAGCTCATAAAAAGCCAGGGAATGTAATAAATTTTCCCCTACAGGACTTGGTTTTAATTAATTATTGGGTTATTCAAGGTGACTCATGTGTGAAACGCAATTTGCACTCGTAAACTGAATCTCACATAATCCATTCTAAGTAACTGGCTGTGAGCTATCCTCTCCAGAGACTTACACAAAACTTATATTTATCCTCTGAGGGTCTTGGGGCAAAATGTAAGAGTGACTTCAGTTTAAAGAGAGCTCACTCAGCTGGCTAGGAATACTAAGAGACTGGGTCTCATTTTCTCAACTGCTGATTTGATAAGGTTTATTTCTTAGTAAATCTGGTGTTTTATATATAGTATATACATAACATAGATAATATGTATACATGTGTACACACACATACATTTCTATAATTTAGTCACTTGCTTTGCAGTATCTGCAAAGGGTATGTGAAACTATCTCACCGAAGAATGGAAATTGATGCTGAGGTTTTCTACAGCAAATCTGGCAGCCAGAGCTCCTCCTACTGCCAGGGCCTCTGACATTTGGTCTTTATCATCCAAGATCCACGTTTGCCTCACATCTCCAGGTCTCTCCTGTGCAGTGTGGAATTGCTCTTGTCTGGGATTTATACTCCTTTCTGTATAACTTTAAAAACTCCAGGCCCCACATCTACAAAACAGGCTTCTGTCCAGAGTGGGTGTGAGCCTCCCCCATAGAGCCATTAACACTACGGGCCTCCTGGTCTAAGCATCAGGGAGTCTATATTTTTGAAACCTTTTGGGGATGGTAGGGTTGGGGGGCTGAGTCTGTTCACATAAAGGGAACCTGGAAATGGGGAGGAAGTGCATCTGGCTACTCTAGGTAGTTCCACCTGTTTACCAGGTGACTTCTCCAGACCAAGGCAATGCAGAGGAGGGGATTGGGTGGGGGAGGTGAAGGGATCCAAGGGAGACTGTGAGCCCCTACCCAGAGTTCAGCCACAGAAGGAAGGAGAGACTCTGTCATTGCACTTAGGTTCCTGCCCCAGAAAAGCGGGTAAAATCTGATTTTTTTCTGGGAAAGAAGAAAGGAAGGGAGGCAGGCAGGCAAGAAGGAAGGAAGGAGAAACTGAAGGAAGAACGGGATGGCTTATTTTCTCCCAGTTTTTGTCTGACCCCTGGGTTGGAAGTGGCAGGCTCTGCTGGGGGTCCTGCACTCAGCCAGTTCTGAGTGGAGGAAGCCTCCTTCAGCTTTTTTCTTCCTAGTTTTCTTTTCCCTTTTGCCTCCTTTAATTCCCTTTCTTGACCTGGAAGCCAGATATTTTTTTCTAAGCAAAAGAGAGGCTAGATTCCAAACATCCCCTCACTCCCTCCGGACCCTAGAACTCTGCCCTGACTGGTTCCTGAAGCTCCTCTGGGCCTTCCAAACAGTGGATAAAGTCTGTGTCTCAGCTAGAGTCTTAGCCTGGAATTTCTTTTTCACTCATGGCCAGGCCTAGGGGACTCCAAACTTTTGGAAAAAAACAAAATTTTCTTCCTCTCTCTGACCTACTTGAACTTTCAGTTCCAGGAGGAAGGAAAGAAATGTGATGCAGTTTCAAAGTATGTGGGAATTTAATAAGAGCAGGCTGTGGAGGGTCACTCTTCCCAAGAAGACAACTTTGTCTGCCCCACAAGGCATCTGAAACAGTGCCATCCAAAACAGTGCCCACAAGCAACCACCTGTGAAAAGATACAGTAACGGAACAACAGCAGCTGTGTCCTCACACGCAGTTAAGCTGATCCAGCCTTTGAAGGAGCCAATTAACCAGAGATGGGTTAATTCCTTCACCAGACCCCAGGTGTTGAATCCAGAGAACCCCCCCCCACCCCAGAGAAATGGAAGCGGTCTGTGACAGGCAGAGGGACAGCAGGACAGATGGGAGCATACATAGGGAAAATAAGTGAGATGAAAATTGAAGTTAAAGAAATCAGGGACCTTCAGGGCATGCAGAGCAGAGCCAAGGGGAAGTCCCAGAGAGCTGGATAGGAGGGTATCTGAGGCTGGGGTTATCCGGAACTTGTTTTGACACAGGTACACATCGTTCAGCTCGGCACCCGCTAGGTTGGCTTTCTAGGATGCCAAGACAACCAGCCAGCCTTGCCAATTCTGGGAGAAATCAGCCAGAGCCATTGTTAGGCTTTTCTTCCACCAAACAATAGTTGATTGGCTGGAATTTTCACTTTCCCTGACTGTTAGCTCCTGTGGGGTGTTGGTCAGGGCCCCTTGCCCTTAGCTAAGAGTAGACCCCAGCCCCTTCTCTCCCGGCCAAGAGCTGATCAACCTGTCGGTGGGGGAAAATCTCTCAATCACTCAACTCTTGAATATTGAGAGGAAACTATTTTGGTTTATTGCTTGTAAACAAAACAATCTAGAGGAGTCCAGAAGTTTTATCAACTCTAATCTCATCTCTTTCATCAAGTTATAGGCCCAGAAACAGGACCAGAGACCCACCCAGATTTTTAAAGTCCCAGAAAGCCTACAGGTTTTTATTGTGTGTGTGTGTGTGTGTGTGTGTGTGTGTGTGTGTGTGTGTGTGTGTTGGCCTGTATGGGGACGTTTTTATTTTTATTTTCAGTTTCATCATTAGTTTTATTCTTGGTTATCTCTATTTGCTTGACGTGACAGCTATATTCACAACAAAGAAAGCTGAAGCATTTGGGCAAATACTCAGATTCCAGGCTCCGCCCCAACCCCCCACCCCTCCATTTAGCCACTTCAGTCAGAAGGCTCCCAGAGGCGAATGGGAATGGAATGGAATGGAGGATCGAGGAACAAGATTCCAAGGGCCGGCTTGGCTGGCCGTGATCTTTCCTTCACTCAGCAGTTTCTTTGGAGGGACCCTTGAGGGAGAGCAGAATCCCCAGGAAAGGAGTGCAGGAGGTGGAATGCTGCCATCAGTGAAATGGGGAAAGAAGGAAAGACAGGGTTGCTGGTTTCGGGGTAAATCAGTCCCTTTATAATTCCACGGCGTTTGCATCGTTTTGCCTTCCGAGAGGCTGCGTTTTGAGGAGACACCAGAAGCCTGGGAAATTTGCTTGCTGGTTCTCAAGCCACAGTCCCCCTTCCCGGTGCTCCTTCTGGGCACTCCGGGAGAGTGGGATCTCTGTCCCTTCTGTAACTCCTCTCTTGCCATAGATGCACCCAGTCCCACCTTGGGCCATCCTTAGCTGTCTGTTCCCCGCCACGATTCATCCTCCAGGGTCGCCAAGGCTCCTGCTGACTACAAAAGCATCCCCAGGATTCCCTTCTTGACCGGCTTCAGGCATATCTCTTTATAGTTCCATGCCTCAGTTTCCCTATATTTTACTATGGAGGACTCAGAAGACAGCTGAGGCTATTTTCCGGGCAGGAAAGGGGAGAATTCGGGCAAATCTGTGGGTAGGGGCCCAGACCCAAGACCCATGTTTCTCCTGCATGGGTTGGAGTCTCAGATCGCTCCAGGGACAGCGAGAGCCCGCACCGCCGAGAGCCTCTCTGCGAGGCCAGAGGGAAGCCGCCTCCCCGCTCCTGCCCCGTGTTTTTCCTGGGCCTCCAGCTCCGTGCGGAGAGCGTGAGAGTTCTCGGCCCGCGGGCTTCCTCACCAAATCCTCGAGAACCGGCGCAGGCACAGAGGGCCGGCTGCTTTGAGTAATGCACGGGAGCCAGTCCAGCCCGGCGACATGGCCCGAAGCGGGGCCCAGCGGTCCGGGTGTGGGTCCGGAGAGCGGCTCCCCATTTCCTTCCTCCCGCTGCTCGGTCACCCATCGCCTACCCGGGAGGAAGCGGGGCGTAGAGGGGCGCAGAGAGAGGCATTGCCTTCCAGGAGTATCTATTCCCATCGGGGTATGATGAAAGCCACCGCGGCCCGTGCTCCACTCCCAGGGCCCCTCGGTTCTTCCAAAGGCGTCCACCCAGTGTCGCGCGATGACTTCCGCCGGCCAAGTCGCTGCCGAAACAGGATCTCCTAGAGCGGGCTCCACCGGATCCCAGGGCGAAAAGGTCCGAAGATCTATGCTGCCAGGAAGCCCCGGAGCACTCGGGAAGCCCAGCAAAAACAAATAGGTTTCAACCTGGAGACAAACCATTAGACTTAGGGTTAGTTTTTAGTGTGAATGGTGCAAATAATTTCTCCTCACTCTTCAGTAGATCTCAGCTGTGTAGAGCTGCTCTGTGAGCTAAAAAGAAATCTATTCTCCCCCTACAACAATTTTTTTACCCGTGCTATCAGCTTAAGCAACCGCCTAGATATCATTCTTGTTGAATTAAGTTCTGAAACTTTGCCTCTGAAAAAAGTTTTTATTTTAAAAAAACGAATTTTCAAGTCAGCAGTCTGATTTTTATTTGTTTTAATTATCTGAGAAAACTCTACCTTTTAGTTGTGATAAAGAATATGTAGACCAGACCTTAATAAGCAGAAATGTAATTAACTTAAAATTTTTCATATTTTCAAAATTGTCCATAGTAGCTTTGTTACCTATATATTTAAAAACAAACGCTACTAAAATAATTTCTCGATTTGAACTTATCTTTAAAAAATAGGGGCCAGTGTAGTGGCTCACACCTGTAATCCTAGCACTTTGGGAGGCTGAGACCAGAGGATCTCTTGAGCCAAGGAGTTCAAGACCATCCTGGGCATTAGAGTGAGAACTCCCATCTCTATCTTTTTTTAATAAAAAAAAAAAAAAGAAAAAGAAAAAAATAGATAATGTATGCTAAAGGAAAGAGTCAAAAGTTACATTGGGGACATATATTAAAAAGTAAAGTAGGTCTTTCTTTCACCCCTTACCCCAGCTTCCCTTCCCAGAAGCAGCTATTGTTCCCATCGTATCCTTAGAGAAATGTGTATAAATTTCTTTTAACACAAATGACATTCCACGTGCTGAGCTTTATATTTCGCCTTTTATTTTAAAAACTGAGTGCATCTTAATGATGATTTTATGTCTTTGCTAATGTCTCTTTTTTTATAATGGTTCCACTTTGTTTTAGGAATATATCTTAATTTATGTAATTAGACGACTGTTGAGAAATATTTAGATTGTTTCTAATCTTATTTTCTTCTTTTCTCTGCTGGTGCATACAATATGCTCTATCCTGTGTATATGCAAGTATATCTGTACGATATATTCTTAGAAATGGGTGATTTCAAAGGACTTGTGCATTTTAAAGAAGTGGTTGAACATATTTTCAGAATTACAAGCAAATTATATGTTCTTTTTCAGAAAATCGTTTGTTCCTGTCGTCCCATTTTCTGTTGTTTTTCATTGTTCTCGTTTTTTGCTGATTTGTTTTTATGGTATTTTGCTAAAATGTGAGGTTGTAGTTCGGTTTGGTTTTGTCAATAAAAGTTATACCCATGACTAATGTAAAGTCTCTCTGTCTGTACTTATTAGAATTTTCCCGACAATTGTTTCCTGGAGGTGGAGGACAAAATGGAGGGGATGCCGAATGTGGACTATTGCCAGCTCAGATTTTTTTCTTTCTTGTGGAATTCCTACCTTATTGAAAAAAATAGGGAGAGGTTTTGGTTTTTGTTTTTTTCTCTCTCTTAATATTTTCTCGCCATCTTTGACTCTTTTTAAGGTTAGCAGACACGGAAAAGTTCCATGTTGGACCGGGAGGGAAAAGGCTTGATCACTGCAGAACCAAGACCTCAGTCCTCGGTCCCCACCCTCACCCGGCAGCCTCTTTTGCTCTAAGCCTCAGCCTAGGACAAACTCCCCTCCGCGGTCATCAGCCCCCCACGCCGAAGCCCCACGGAAAACCGCCAGAAGGAAAATAGGGCAGGATCCAAGCTGCAGCCCCTCCAGGCACCTGGATTCTTGACATTCCCCTTTCCTACCAGGCAGAGCGGTGTCGGTCGGGCAGAGGGGTGCCTTGGCATCCAGTTCCCAGTGAACTGAGAGAAAGCAACTGGTCTCCATTCCCAGCTCCTGGGACCTAGTGATCGCCATGAGCTGATGTCTGTTCCTTGGAGAACAGGCGGCTGCTTAGGAGTGGGGCAGTAAGGACTGGGCTGGGGCGGGAGGGTTGCCGAGGGAAGAGTTGGAGGCGAGGCAGTTTTGGATCCTAGGAGCTACAGAGGCCGCTCTCGCTCTCCCAAGAGGCACCTCATTTTTCTCCGGATCCCCGCGCTCAGCCAATCGCCCCAAAGTCTCCAGGTGGGGGCTCCGTATTCGCCATCTGGGACGCAAAATCTGCGCTTTCCAACCTCACCGCATTTCTCCTGGTGTGAAAAGGCGCCATCGCCAGCACTTTGCCGAGGTTTATGTCTTAACCCCGCATTCAGCCACTTCCACGAATTATTTGGAAGACAGAATGGTTTGTGCCCATTTAACCTACCTGGAGCACCGACAAGAAACGGCAAAAAAAAAAAAAAAAAAAAAAAAGAACAGAAAAAGAGGCAGGGTTTTAGAGGAAAGTCAAAGACAGAAGTTGGCCTTACAGAGTTCCACGGTTCGGAGCTTGGCCTACCTAATTTGGGAGAGGAAATCACTCACATTTCCTAAGCATGCTCTGTGTGCTAGGAACTTGCCAGCAGCTTCCAAGGTGAGGAGACTTCAGTCGGCCTCAAATGCCTCACCGCAGCGTTTAAAGTTTGAAACAGAGATAGACTTCCCCCAAGATTTTGCTATTAAGTTTTATCCTCTCAGAATTATTGGACGTGGGGTACAGGATTTGGTATATTAAATTTTTAAGTTTTTGTTTAAAAAACATTTGTGGTAGGTGTGGGGGCGTGAGCAAACGGAAAAAAAAATCATTTATGGCCAGGTGCAGTGGCTCACACCTGTAATCCTAGAACTCGGGATGCTGAGGCGGAAGGGTCACTTGAAGCCAGGAGTTAATGACTTGCCTGGCCAAGAAAACAAAAAATATTAGCTTGGGTGGTGGCACATGCCTGTAGTCCGAGCTACTTGGGAGGCTGAGGTGGGAGGATTGCTTGAAGCCAGAAGGTGGAGGCTTGACGGAGCTACCATCACACCTGTGAATAGCCACTGCACTCCAGCCCGGATGACACCGTGACACTGTCTCAACAAAACAAAACAAAAACAAAAATGTATTCAGATAATGCTGCTTTATTATTATTTTGCCAAAAGACCTCTGCCAGGTGTGGCCTGAGGGGCTTTCTTATCTTCTTTCTGACCAAACAACATTTAACTTTTTGCTCTCATTATCAGATTATTTCAGATTAGAAAAGGATTTGCCCAAACAATTGCCCGAGTTTGTGTAAACTGAACACTCCTGCTTAAGATGTCTGCTCCTGTCTAGAAAGGGAGGTGGTCCTTCCAGGAAGGAAAAGCTGCTGTCCCCACTGCAGAGACGTTTCTGCCTCCCCCGTAGGTGCCAGTGCCTCGGGTATGCATGGATGCCATTCCCCATGCTCCCACTCCACCTCTGTCCACAGCCTGTCTTCCAGAGTGTGGGGGAAAGAGCTGGGGAAGGATCTAAGGGTGGAGATAGTGTCACACGGTGGTGGCAGTGGGGGTGCCTGAAGCAAGCAGCTGCAGCAAAAAAAAAACAACAAGAAAAACAGATTTCTAATGGTCCAATGGCAGCTCCCTCCACCCTGGACAGATGGGCTGCGAACCTAGGGCCTTCACTCACGCAGGCTTTGTCTACACGATGGCGGGGGAGGCGGAACCACAATCATCCTGATGCTTCCCAGCACCGGCTGTTTCAGTGTAGATGCTGTCTCCCATCAGTCTGATCCCTATTTGTTTGTGGTCAGGATCTTTAAAAGCAAAGGGAAATGAGGAACTGAGAATATGATTGAATACTTGGACAACCCAATCCTTCCCTCCTCCTCTCATATTCAGGGTAGAGTGAGGAAGGATTTTAGGTTTCAATTTCTGAAGTCACATTGACCTTCTGCCCTCCCTGGTGGGTGCCACTGCACCTGACATCAATTTCCCCTTTCTTTTTCTTTAGTTTTACTATTTCCTGGAGCTCTTCTGAGGCAGTGTGTCGGCAGGCAAGAGAGTTGTGGTGGAATAGAGGGTGAGAGGACACTGTTAGACCAACTGGGTGTGCCAGAAAGTTTGCTGCAGTCGAAAAGCCAGAAGGAGGGGTGTGGGCTGGGGCGGAGGGGTGTACAGTGAAAGACAACTGTGGTATGGTGGAATCCGATGCCTAGGGAAGCACAGACGCACCTCCAGGTGACCCTCCAGCCTGGGGTCAGGAAAAGGACAGGCTGAGAAGTCTAGAAAGGCAAAGAAGTTAACGATGTTTGGCCGTCTGGGGTCTTATCAGTTCGTCGGGGTCAGGTGGGGGCCGAGGCAACAAGCTCAGGCGGATGCCAGCTAGGGTTGAGACGTGCAGGTGAGGAGGGGCTGCTCGGGGAAAGGCCCATCCCACTGACTCAACCTGGGACTGGGTAGTCTAGGCTGGGGAGTGGGTGTGCCTCTTGGAGCCCCCAGGTGAGAGGAAAGGGAGGAAGGCAGTGACTGCTTCAATATTAACCCCTTCAGGGTTCTGAAGGGAAGGGGGACATCCTTAGAGGACACAGTGAGAAGACAAACGTCCCTCCATCCTGAGATTCATTTGGAAACCCCATGAACTCCCAACTCCCGGCCGGTGAAACGGAGCAAGTTGCCTCTGCCTCCTGGCCCCTGGCCCCAAGCCTGAAGAAGAGTCCCTCAGCCCCGTTTGGGGGTAAACCGGAAACCTGTAGTCATTCGGCAGAGAATGCCCCAGTCTTAAAAGGAATCGGGGGTGAAATGGAGACATTACCCTCTCTTCAGCCCCGGCCCTCAATCTTTGGCAGCGAGGGGCAGTGACGGGCGCGGTGGAAGAGCGCCCAGGGCCGGCTCCCGGTTCTCCCGCGGTTTCGCGTATCTGGGCACGGCCAGCGCCTTTGGGAGAAAGGGCCTGGGCACCGTAGGGATGCCGGGGCAGGTGGGGAGTGGCGGGGGTGTTTCTTGGCCCGGGGGTGGGGTTTCCAAGCCAGATCTCCTCGCCCTGTCAGAGCCAGGGGCGCTGGGTGAGGGCGAGTTCGGGGGGCCTCCCTGCGGTGAATCAGGCTCTGGACCTCAGGCCGTCGGGGCCTCGCTCCGCAGGGTAAACATCCTCTCCGCTTTCGAAACTGGTGGGACTAGAAAGGAGGGGTCGGCAAGGAGAGGGAGTGGGGAAGGGAGGGATTCTGAGTGGAGGAGACGTTCTGAAATCCTCTCTCCTGCCAGGAAACCAGGGCAGCCTTCCAAGAGGGCAGCCACGCTGCCTACTTGGGGCCAAGGCAGGAGCATCAATCACAGGGGATGTAGTGTCTCTCCTGCTAAGAACGGCTCAGGCGGGACTCGGGAACGCGACCATGGAAATGACGGGAAAGCTGGAAGGGCTGGGTGTCCAGGGAAGCTGCAGCGCACAGCTTCCAGATTCCCGTTTGCTGAGAATCACCTGAACGACGTTTTCCTGAAGGGAGAGTGGGCATCTGTGAAGGGTTAGGGGCACGTGCTGTCAACTTTCCCCAGGACGAGAGTGGAAATCCATACTCCTTGGGAAGGGACTTTGTCATTGAACTTTAAGAAAACGGTTACTGGGCTGAGCTCCGTTGCTTATCCCTGTAATCCCAGCGTTTTGGTAGATGCAAGTGGGAGGATCGATTGAGGCCAGGAGTTGTAGCCTAGGCAATATAGTGGGACTCTTGTCGAAAAGAAGAGAAAGAGGAAAAAGAAAGGAAAGAAGAAAGAAAGGGAGAGGAAAAAGGAAAGAAAAGAAGAAAGAAAGAGAAAGAAAGAAAGAAAAGAAAGACGAGCAAGGAAGCATCTTGTGGCTCATTTTTAATGTTGATAGTGCGGAGGGAGCCTGTTTTCACTCCTATTTCCATTCTTGGGCCACCAGCAGAGCAGAGCAGAGCAAAGCTCTGAGGTCACGCAGACCCAGCTTAGACCCCAGTCCCACTCCCCAGCAGCTTCAGGCCCAGGCAACCGTCTCCGTCTCCCCAGCACAGTCTCCTCATAGGTAAAATAACTGCAGAGTTGATGCTGGAATCAAATCAATACAGTGAGGAGCCCAGCGCTGCAGGGCCCCGTGCTCAGTGGCCGTAAAACTGCCCGGCATGCCTCAGCTTCCTTTCGGATTTTTGCCAAGGCCAAACTTCGCGTGTCCCCGAGAAAACCCTTGGCCACTTGACCTCTGCCCGTCTCAGCCAAGTGACTAGGGACTGAGAAGTGAATCAAAGGAAAATCACCCAAGTCTACTCTTCTCCACAGCGAGTGAGCGGAAGGAAGGAAAGGAGGAAGGGAGGAGGGGAGGAAGGGAAGGAGAGCTCAGTTCCCGTTCTTTGTCGTTCACGTGGTGGTCCTCCACACCAGGAGACCTAAGCGGTCTGAGGAGGGCCCGTTACCATGGCAGCAACACTCCTCAGGGCCTGTTTCAGCACCCCATTTACGTGGCACATGAAAAATTCAGGATGACCGCCCTGGCTGAAAGCTCTTCCTGGGTTTGGGACATCAGATCTTCCCGGGATGGGATCTTGTTTCTGTAGTAGCTGTGACCTAGGCACAAACTTGTTTTTCTACACTGTAAAATTGGCATAACCACCATTCCCACCCTGTCTTCCTCGGGAGACAGTGATGGAATGGGAGCAGTGATGGAATGAAGGTGACCACGCTGGAACCCGAACTGCTGTTCCCCTGCGTGGCTTCACACTGATCTTCACACTAGAATTCAGTGTCTGCAGTTCAAATTCAAACCACCGTGGTTGGGGAAGGGCCACAGAGGTCCCGCGTGGCCGCAGAGTCACCGAACCCGTCCAGTCTTGCTTGGGACACATATTGGTTTACACGGTCTCCTGGGTTCAATTTCCTCATCTGTATATGGGGCTTGTATCCCCCTCATAAAGTGATTTTTGGGGATAATAAAGTTTGTAAAAGCGCTTTGCCCCAGTGTTTGGTACATAACACTCGCTACATTAACAATGTGGCGTACACGCAGGAACCGGAGGAATCCCATTCCAGGCTCCTTCTGGAACCGAATTCACCTCTGAGGCTTTGGGGCTTCTTAGCCGGAGCCGCTTGGGCGAAGCGAGCAGAAGAGCGAGAGCGAAGTTCTTGGTAACGGGCTGGTTCGGCCCTGCCCTGAGCATTTCTACGGAGAGCCCGGTCGTGCTTCTTCCAGCCTCGGGTAGATCTCTCTCTCTGACCCCGCTGGGACGAAGGCCTTTTGGCTCTGCGTTGCAAGCGGCCGCGCTGCGGCTTCGGTTCCTGCGCTGGAACAGGGCTGCTCTCTCGCGGAGAGATCGAGTAGGCGGCTCCTGGGCGTGGGCCCCCTCAACATCGTGGAAGTACTTTTCCGGTCGACCTGGGATCTTTCTCCGTGAAAGAGCGCGGGGCTCTAGGACTCGGGACTGGGCTGTGGGGAGCAGGGTTTTCCTCTCTGTGCGTCCTAATCTCCAATTCCAGGCAAATTCGCTAGGAAGGACCTTCCCGAGCGCGCCTTCGCCAACAGGACCTCCAAACCAGCCTCACGCACGCTGGCCTCGCCCTCTCCTGGGGAATCCCCACCTGCCCTATAACTACCCCCTTCAGATATGGGGGAATGAAGGAGATATTCCCTCCACCTACACTTTCTACGGCTCTCCTTCTGTTGAATGGTATTTTCCTTCGGGGTCCCTAGAAGTGCAGGGAAGAAGCCTGCAAATGAAAAGGTTAAGAAAAAAAAAAAAAAAGAAGAAGAACCGGTGAATTGGCTCTGAGTCCAATAAACGATTCCTCTTTCCTTCTCCAGTTCTCTCACTTCCAACAGAGCAATTGAGAAATCATTTCAATAATCAGCAAATCTGTTGGGAAATGGAGAACCAGAAGGGAACGTCCTACCCAACAGCTGGTTTTTCTTCTCTCAATAGAAGCCCAGTCTTTCCTTTAGATATGAATATAGCTACTGTGCATTTCTCCATTAATAAATATAAATTTCCCAACTAGGTGGTGAGGGATATGAATTTTCATAGGAACATTGGGCCCTAGAGACGCCTGGGAGCTTCAGGTCATAAGGGGGTCTATTCAGGCTATGTCCAAGCACAGCCCAATTATGGCATCACAAACAAGAGGTCTTGACTCAGATCTTTCACGTTTTAATAAGGGAGGGGGACGCTGCTGATACAGCAAAATGATTGAAAATATTTGTGAACATATACTTCTCACTGGACCTCCACTCGTGTTTGTGGGTGTGGTAGACAGAATCAAGTATGTCAATTAGCTGTTTCTTGGTTTAAAAACAAAAAATACCCCCAGCCCCACCCTGCTCTGGAGTCTCTGCTTCTCAACTATGAAATGGAAAAAAAGAACTCAAATCCCGTTTAGACTGTGGGAGCTCAACCCATGAAGGGACTTTGGGAATTGACATGGGAGAGTTTGGGGTGGAGGGTGGAAGGGTGGAGGAAATGAGATCGGCAGCAGACACTGAGTCAGAAGCCTGAGACTAAGGCCTGGCTCTGTGTCCTGGATGTCCCCAAGCCTCAGTGTTCACATCTATAAGATGAGGATAATATTGATCTCACAGAACTGCCGTGAATAATCGACAATATAATAAATATGACAGTGCTTTTTCATTATCAGGCTTTCCTCGGCCTGGACCAAATTGAAAGGAGACTGTGGGCCAGGCGAGGCGGCTCAGATCATGCCTGTAATCCCAGCACTTTAGGAGGCTGAGGCAGGAAGATCCCTGGAGCCCATGAGTTTGAGACCAGCCTCAGCAACATAGTGAGACTCTATATCTAACAACAACAACAACAACAACAACAAATTAGCCAGGCTGGTGGTGGAGGCCTGTAGTCCCAGCTCCTCAGGGGGAGAGTTGGGAGGATCACTGAGCCCAGAAGGGCAACGCTGCAGTGAATCATGATCTAGCCACTGCACTCCAGCCTGGGTGACAAACCAAGATCTTGTAAAAGAAAAAGGAAAAAGAAAGGAAAGAAGGAAAGGAAGAAAAAAAGAAACAAAGAAAGAAAGAAGAAAGAGAAAGAGAAAGCAAGAAAGAAAGGAAAGAAAGAAGAAAGAAAGAAAAAGGAAGGAAGGAAGTAAGGAAGAAAGAAAAAAAGGAAGAAAGAAAGAGGAAGGAAGGAAGAAAAACAAAAGAGACCATGCAAAGAAGGCAAGGGTCCAGCTTGGGCCCAGCCTAGGGATGAGTATGAGCATCCCCATGGCTACTTGATGCCTGTCACATGGGCTCAGCTGGCTTAGTCTTACCCTCTGCCAGATCCAGGGGGAAGTGAGAATCCATTACAGTAGGCCTGTCTCAGCTCCTGTTTGCTTTGGCCACGGTGTGATGATGTCTTGCTGGCTTTGCCAACAGGATTTAGGTGTTTGCTCTCCCGCCTGGCATGGCTGCTGAGGCAGCTGGCATTCTACTCCTGCTTATCATGCTGGCTGGGACCTCCTGCTGCTGCTGCTTCCCCTTTCTCAGATGGATGGAATTCTATTTTATTATCATTGTCACAAGACTCCTATGCTTGAGAAAGCAGGGTAGTGGAAGGAGGCCACAGACTTTCCCTTTCAAATGGCTCCCCAAGAAGTACTACTCAAGGACTAAGATGAATCAGGCGGTATGCCAGGAAAAGAAATGAAACAGAGAGCCAGAAGAAACAGGCACAGGCACCAACCCTAGATCTTTAAAGGACTTGCTTTGCTTTCCACAATTCTTTCCTCAGGCTTTCTGGGGACAGTAGTAGATAGCGGGAAGTAAAGGGGAAGGGAGCCCCTTGCTGAAGGTCACCCCAGACCAGCCAGCGCCCATGGTTGGAGAGTCTTGGAGGAAGCACAATTATCAGGTGCCTGATGGGAAGAACATGTGCTCAGGACAATCACGTCCCCTCCCATACCCAAAGCAATTCCCAGAGCCTTCAGCCACCTCCCCAGCACACAGTGCACATTCAGGAGACATGAAATACCCGCCACATGACCCACTGCCTGCTTGGCTTTCCAGGCTGCTGGTGAATAACTTAGAGTCATGGCTGGAGAATGCAAAATAATTGAAAGCAATGCTTAGTAAATTGCAGTTTCAAGGTCTTCATTGCTTTCCTAACAATTTGAAAAACTCATTTTATTGCTTTTTTAGATTCCTGGAGTTGAAATACCACTGTGTGCTGTAATTAAGCTAAGTGACGTGCCAGCTGTAAAGACAAGGGTTGTGAATGATTACATTTAGTTCATGTAATCATCCAGGATGAGTGTGGGGAGGGAGCCTGCAACAGCTGCCAGTCTGCCTTGCTTACACTCTCTGCCAGGATGGAAGGAAAGCTGGAGTCTGAAATTACTTTTTTTTTTAAGAAACAGGGTCTCCCTCTGTCACCAAGGCTGGAGTACAGTGGCACAATTATAGCTCACTGTAGCCCCGACCTCCTGAGCTCAAGCAATCCTCCCACCTCAGTCTCCCGAGTAGCCGGGACTACAGGTGTGCACCACCATGTCTGGCAAATTGTTATTGTTGTTGTTGTTGTTGTTTGGTAGAGATGGGTTCTCTCTCTGTTGCCCAAGCTAGTCTCAAACTCCTAGGCTCAAGTGATCCTCCCACCTCAGCCTCCCAAAGTACTGGAATTACAGGTGTGAGCCACCACATCCAGTCTGACGTCACCCTTTTAAGGGTAGTAAGAGTTATCCGTGCTGTCTGAGGTGGACTAGTCCCAGTGTGGGATTAAGCCAGACAAGTGGTTCCCAAACCTTGCTAAGCATCAAAACTCCCTGGCAGAGTCTTTTAAATCCAAGTTAACTTTCCCCTTGCTCCAAAGTGACGAATAAAGTCTAGGGAGAACCACAGGTCTTTGCAATTGCTCAGATATCTCTGAGCCTGGAGATCAGAGAACCCGCCCGGTCCAAGTTGGCTATTTTTAACAATTTGGTCTTTGGGAATGTCACTTTTGCACTTGGAAACTTTTCCTTCAGTGTTGCTTTTGTAAATCTGTCTGGGGACAGGAGTTCATCCAACTGCTTTATGAACAGATACTTTGATCTCTATCCTCCCAAAGTTCCTCTCCCAATGTTCACAATTTCTTTCAGGGGATTCAGTTCCTTTGAAACCACTTTTTTTTTTTTTTTTTTTTTTGAGACAGAGTTTCGCTCCTGTTGCCCAGGATGGAATGTAATGGTGGGATCTCGGCTCACTGCAACCTCCACCTCCTGGGTTCAAGAGATTCTCCTGCCTCAGCCTCCCGAGTAGCTGGGATTACAGGCATGGGCCACCACATAGGGCTAATTTTTTGTATTTTTAGTAGAGACAGGGTTTCTCCATGTTGGTCAGGCTGGTCTCGAACTCCTGACTTCAGGTGATTCACCCGCCTTGGCCTCCCAAAGTGCTGGGATTACCCACGCCCAGCCAAAACCTTCTTTATTGATTGTTTTCCCTCTGCCAGGCAGTTAGCTGCTAAGTCCCAGTTCTATGATACTTTTCTCACTTGTCTCTCCTTTTTCTTCCAGCTTATTGAGGTACGTCTGCCTCCTTTTCTTTCCCCCAGCCAGCCATCCTGATAGGGGCTGCAAGGGCTTGAATCCTGGACCACTGTATGAGACTCCCAAGCCCTCTCTCAGCTTTGAGTCCCTCCCCTTGCCAAGCCATTCTACCATCTACTACCAGACTCATCTACCTAACACTAAATAAAATCCCCACTCACAAACCTTCAGCAGTTTCCCACTGCCTGCCGAATGAGGTAAACACTACCCAGGATAACAGTGTAGCCCCTCTGCAATATTTATTCATTCAGCAAATATTTACTGAATTCCTATTATGTCCTAGGTACTAAACTAAAAGCAGAGAATATAAAGATGTAGAGACGTGGTGCATTCCAGCAGACAGACAGCTGCACAAATTCATTAGCATGAGGAGTGAGTCCAATAATGGCAATATAAACAAAGAATCCCTGGGTTTCCAATATGGTCTCTTAATCATCTCCCAATTTCCTTTCTGATCCAGCCAAACTGGACTAGACCTTACCTCTTTTTTTTCTTTTCTTTTCTTTTAATATGGAGTTTCGCTCATGTTGCCCAGCCTGGAGTGTAGTGGCATGATCTTGCCACTACAAGTGTAGAGTGCAACCTCTGCCTCCCAGGTTCAAGCAGTTCTCCTGCCTCAGCCTCTTGAGTAGCTGGGATTACAGGTGCCCACCACCATGGCTAATTTTTGTATTTTTAGTAGAGACTGGATTTTGTCATGTTGGCCAAGCTGGTCTCAAACTCCTCACCTCAGGTGATCTGCCAGCCTCAGCCCTCCAAAGTGCTGGGATTACAGGTGTGAGCCACCATGTCCAGCCTAGACCTTACCTCTTGATCACGTTCAGGGTATTTAGTTTCTTCCGGACCTCCATACCTCAGTCCATATCTTATATCCACCTTTAAAAATCTTATTTATCTTTTTCTGCCACCTCAAATATTACCTCCTCCAATGAAGTGGACTTGCTCCTTTCGGCTAGGTGTGAGGGTGTTTCCTTCTCACCTACTGACACTCTTTTTTAGTGGCACTTAACTCAGGCTAGTTATCTACGGACCCACCTTCTTCCACTGCACACTCCTCGGGAGCAGGAACTGCCACAGCATTTTTCTGTCTTGCAGGAGCCACTCAGTAGACAGTTGCTCTGCATAGCCCCGTGAATGAACAGGCAGGAGGTGGGTAGGGCTGGGAAGACAGCCTAACATCGCGCCTTCTCATTGGACAACACTGAGCTGTTAAAGCCTCTAGACAGGATGTGCTACACAATTTGGCAGGCCCAGTGCAAAATGAAAATGCAGAGTTCCTTGTTCAGAAATTATTGAGAATTTCAAGATGGTGGTAATAGGGCACTAAGTCAAACACAGAGCTCTTCGAAGTGCAAGGCCCCGTGTGACTGCACAGATTGCATGCCCTGTCTCTAGGAGCAAAGATGCTGGCACCACAGTGTCCCATAGAAAGCCAAATAATTCTGGCATCATCTTATTAAGGGACTTCTTTTTTTTTTTTTTTTTTTTTTGAGACAGAGTCTTGCTTTGTCACCTAGGCTGGAGTGCAGTGGCACAATTTTGGCTCACAGCAACCTCTGCCTCCCAGGTTCAAGTGATTCTCCTGCCTCAGCCTCCTGAGTAGCTAGGATTACAGGTGCACACCATCATGCCTGGCTAATTTTTGTACCTTTAGTAGTGACAGGGTTTCACCATATTGGTCAGGCTGGTCTCAAACTCCTGACCTCATGATCCACCCACCTCAGCCTCCCAAAGTGCTAGGATTGCAGGCATGAGCCACCATGACCAACGAGACTTCCTTTTCATCAGCTCAGGAATCTTGACTGGGTGAAACTGGTGACCAGGGAGAAAAGGGGAGAGATGTAGAGATTCCAGGATGCCCCTTTTCAGCAAGTCTGACATCTTTTGCTTGGGCCAGGCTATGAACTGTGGCAACTTGATGAGAACAATGGGAAAAGTGACCACATATCAGTCTGTTTTGAGCCTTCTGAATGGCATCAGGAATGGGCTGGTGAAGTGGAGGTTGGGGTGACAGTTATGCTTTTACTTGTCTGCTGAGATAACCAGGCCTTGGCTTCTTTTACCATCCATGTGGGCCTTGACTATTTACTAAAAAGAACACTATTCCAGGATCCTTCAAAACCAGGCCCACATGTAGATGATGTGTACACCTATGTGTTGTTTCAGAGTTAACACAAATGACTTGAGTCTAACATCTCCATCCTTGGATAATTTAGGTCTTTTGCCTGAAGGGTACTGTAGGCTTCAAGCATCCCAGGTTCCCCTGACATTCTTGAGGTCAGAAATTCATTCTATTTGAAATCCCCAAGGCAAAGTTGGGTCAACACTGTGAAGCAAGTGCTTGTCTTCAGAACTTACTTCTTCCACCCCTGCCCCATACACCTCCCCCAAAGGTCTCACCAAGGATGAGACTCAGGAAGAGCAAGCGAGGCAAAAATTGATCACATTACAGGTGCAAACCACCAGGCCCGGCTAATTTTTCATGCCCTTTCCTGGAAAGGGCAGAGAGTGAGCTGGCAGATAAGGAAAAATGTTATGCCTGGGGTATAGCCAGGCCCTGTGCTGGGCAGAGTTGGTGGAGTCAGAGTGCCCCAGAAAGGGCACTGTCAGGCTCTGGGCTCCCAGCAAGGAGGGGAGGGCTTACTGTAGACCATTTGTCCAAAGAAAATCTTCAAAGCTTCCTGACATATTTTCAATATATTTGGAGCTTTTTTTTTTTTTTTTTTTTTTAAGAAGGTGTCTCACTCTGTCACCCAGGCTGAAGTGCAATGGCATGACCTCAGCTCACTGCAACCTCCACCTCCTGGGTTCAAGCGATTCTCCTGCCTCAGCTTCCTGAGTAGCTGGGATTACAGGTACCTACCACCACGCCTGGGTAATTTTTGTATTTTTAGTAGATGGGGTTTCACCATGTTTGCCAGGCTGGTCTTGAACTCCTGACCTCAGGTGGTCTGCCTGCCTCGGCCTCCCAAAGTGCTGGGATGACAGGTGTGCGTCACTGCACCTGACCTGGAACTTTCTTAGTGAGGGGTACTCAGGATAACTGTCTCCCCTCCACCTTCCCTTCCCATTCTCCCTCCAGATCAGGCTCCTCCTCCTGGCAGTAAGCATGGCAATTTTTTTTAATAATGGATGCCTGAGGGGAAAGTGTATCATTTCTGCAGTCTGATGGAAGAAGCATCTTCAGGCTGGGTACTCTCACTTCACCTCTGTTTTCTCTGGTGAGATTAAGTTGGGCTGGTGAGGGAGGTCACCGGAAGATGCTCAGGCACTGAGGTGGCAAGTCTTTGGGCTGGTGGGGATGGGAGGAGGTAAGGTCTTGACTTTGCAAAGTTGCAGCTGCCTCAGTTCTCTCACTCAGGGTTCAAAGTTATGGACCACGCCCATCTCTGACCTTGTCTTTTATCCTGGAGGTGAAGACCAACTGGCACAGTTCTACTGGTGGACTGAGGGCTTTTGACTCCTGGAAATCATGAGTCCTTCTGTGAAACACTACTCCCCAAGTTGCTGTATCTGGGGGAGTGTTCTGGATGATGGTGCCATGTGAGGAACTCAGAGAAGTGTCACTGGTAGGGCAACTGAGGTGTGCCCTGGGGCAGCACCAATCGACCCCCAGGAATCATAGTCCTGTAGCACTGTAAGCTAACCGGGAGGGCACAAAGGAGGGCTGCTGGCCTCAGTGCTGCTAATGGGAGCTAATGAAAGACCAGGATGTCTAGATGAGGAAACAAAACTTCAGTTGATTCTGTGGTCACTGGAGACACAGTGGGAAGAGACAAACCATTTCCTGCAAGTTAAGAGGTAGGAAAGGGAAAATGGCAGAGATCTAGTCTGATTCTGGCAAAAAAGAAAAGATTTTTTTTAAAAGATATTCCTTTAAAATGCCCTCCAGATGTCCAGGACTTGAACTCAGACCTGGAATAAGTAAACTTAATAAATATTTACAGAACTCTCCTCCCCAAATCCACAAAACATACATTTTTTTCAGTATCACATTATACCTATTTTAAAAGTGACCACATAATTGGAAGTAAATCACTCCTCAGCAATTGCATAGCATTTCACAGGTTTAAATAAAATATTGGTTGGCTGCTTATTTGTTATTTTCATCCCCTATTCCTTCCTGTCTCCACTGTTAAGCACAATTATTGGCATAAAAGAGGTTTTTAATACCCATTTTTAG
>PVKP010038223.1:0-21107 GCA_004027715.1 Plecturocebus donacophilus
AGGGAGCAGGGGCGGGGCGGGGCGGGGCTGGGGGGGAGGGGCGGAGAGGGGCCCGGAGGCGGGGGCGGGGCGGAGAGCGGCGGGGGAAGGGCGGCGAGGCGGGGCCGTGGGAAGAGCCCCCCCCCCGCACCCCTCCCCTCTCCCCACCCTTTGCTTTCTTCGCCTTTCCCCCTCCTCCCGCCCCTCCCCCTGGTGCCCGAGACGTGAGGGGGGTTCTGCCGGGGGTTGAGGGGGCGCCACGCGGGGGGGCGCAGCGGAGCGGGGTCTCGGCTAAGGGGTGCAGTTCCTGCTGCCTGGGGTTACCCTGGCTCCGCCCAGAGGGGAGAGCGCTGCACCAGGGGGCTGGTTGGAGGTCTTATGGGGCCCAGGCCCCCCTTCCCTGGGCTCACCTGTAAAGCGGGGTCCCACCTGCCCCCCTGGATCTGAGCCGGCTGGCAGGGAAGTTGTGTCCACTCTGAAGCCCCGCAGCGACCCAGCTGGGATCGCCCTAGCTGGACTCTTCCCTGCAGCTTCCCAGGAGAAAGCTGGGGCAGGTGGAACACGGCTGGGCCACAGTGGCCCAGCCGGTGACATCAGATAAGTCACTAACAAACCCTCTGGCCTGTGTTCTCATCTGTGAGCCGAACCAGAATGTGCTGAGCTCCCGGGCACCCTGAGGTCCACGGGTTAGTGCACACAGAGCTCCCGGCCGTACCGCAGAGCAGATGGCCAGTTACTAGGTTAACAGCGGAAATCAGGGCTGCCCGGAGCTATTTCAGAAGGGCTAGGGCTTCCCATGTCTCTTTTAGGGTAAAAAGGGACAAGAACCCACCTCCCTCCCCAGTGCTGGGGTGAGTGAGGAGCCTGTGGGTCACAGCACAGGACACTGTGCCTCTGCCAGGAAGGCCTCACCTGGTACCTAACGGTGCAGCAGAAGTTGTTTGCAAAAAGCGACTAAAGACCCCACCATCCAATTGTTGTGTCTTCCGAGGTGCAGTGGAAACAGTTTGAGAACAAAGACAACCAAACGTGAAGTGGCATAAAAAGGAGAAAGCATGAAAAATGCGGACCCAGATGCAGACTCTTGCACTTTCAGCTGGGGTTAAAATGGCTCCATTTAGTGGTGAAGAGGAAGGCTGTTTGAAAGGAATGGAAACAAAGCTCTAGCAGGAGGGAGACAACCATTAACAAGGCGGGCTGCGGAAAGTGCAGCCCACACTGTGCCCACTGAGGTGAGAACACTGGCAGGGCACAGGCGTGTGCTGCAGACAGGCGGGGTCCGTGCCGGGCTGCAGAGTTGCTCCCGAGGGGAGCCCACATGGTCAGGGACCGGACCTCGGCTCCCTGCAGCAGCAGCAGTGACCGTGCTGGGACCTCGGTCCCCACTCGACCCGCAGGGAGTGGCTCCACTGGGGAATCCGCCCTCCCAGCGTGGAGAAACCTGGCAGAGACCTGTGCAGGGCCAGGAGAGGGGTCCAGGAAGGGCAGACCCTGCCAGCAGGGGCGGGAACGGGGAGGCCGGGCTCTGGGAAGGAGGAGGGATGATTTGAGAAGCCAGGAAATTAAACCCAAGGGAACTCCCTCAACCGGGTAACGTTTCTTCACATAATTAGTCGCAGGGACAGGAAGGGCTTGTCACTAGCAATGCATTCGGGAGTGCTGAGTTGGACGGCAGCAGGCTTTCCTTCTCAAAGGTGCCACAGTTAAAAAGGCCACAGTGGGCCCACAGGATGTTTCTTACGTGGTTGGTTTGGTTGCTTGGTTGGTTTCTTTGGAGACCAGCGCCCCATTTCTCATGCTGGCATCAGAGACCCTCTGATAACATCACACATTCTGTCAGACTGCCAGGCCGCTGAGTTAAATATCACTTAATTGAGCAGTAAAAGTCCAAAAGGAGGCTGCTCATGGGACCCCGCCCTGAGGACCTCCTGCAGGAGGTGCAAGCTGACGGCACCGCAGGTGCAGAAAAGGAGGGCACAGGCAGTGACCCCAGCCAGCCAGGACCCGGCTTCACACATTCGTGCAGGGTGCAGGCTCAAACCCACAGGCCCATGGGCAGCGGGTACCACGCTGGAATGTACTTTGCCAGGAAGCAAGGATTTCCACCTGATATCCTGAAAGGTGCTTCTGCCTGCACACCACGGATGGGCATGGAGCTGGCCCACAGCCCTCGGGGACAGACAGACAGACAAGAAGCCAGAACGTCTTCTCCTCATGAAAGCTTTCCACCTTGGCACATAGTAAACCAATGCAGCAAAAATACAGAGGCCAAAATCCCAAGATCTGTGTGCCTTCAGAAAAGGCAAGGGCAAATTTTCAAGTGGAGGCGATTGAAGAGGAAATTAATTCAGCTGAGATAAAGGCCCAGAGCAGCGCATCACAGGCTGCCCTTGGCACCCGGCGTGTTAGGGCTGGTCAAGCCCTTTGTGCTGCACCAGCTTTCACAGCCACAGAAGCCCAGCGGGGCACCAGATTACCCACAGCCGCAGAAGCTCATCAGGCCATCAGATTACCTATAACCACAGAAGCCCAGTGGGGCACCAGGAGATCACCCAGAGCCACAGAACCCCAGTGGGGCACCAGGAGATGGCCCACAGCCACAGAATCCCAGTGGGGCACCAGGAGATCGCCCACAGCCACGGAAGCCCAGTGGGGCACCAGGAGATCACCCAGAGCCACAGAACCCCAGTGGGGCACCAGGAGATGGCCCACAGCCACAGAATCCCAGTGGGGCACCAGGAGATCGCCCACAGCCACAGAAGCCCAGTGGGGCACCAGGAGATTGCCCACAGCCACGGAATCCCCATGGGACACCAGGAGATTACCATCACAAACGGGTTTCCCCATGAGGACAGCAGAAGCAGAGACCTCAGGGAGAACTCCTGCCAGGGTGTCACTACCTACCAGTGAGGGGATCCCACAGGAGGCGAGGCTGCGGGGAAGGCCGATGGACACTGCTATAGCACACCTGTGGACTCTGCACATGTGTCTGGACTCTGCACACGGAGCAGGGCGTACAGCTGCCACTGTGGATTCCTTGAGAGCTGTGTGGCACTTACAGCAAGCCCAGTAGCAGGCACCTGGGAAGCTGTGGCGCCTGAGCCTGTGACCCCAAAGGCTGGAATCCTTCCAGGGTATCGCCTTGTGGTCACTGTGTCCCATAAGCAGTTTAGGAAGGTTCATCTGCTTCCAAATTGTTCCAGTTTCTCGACTGGGTGTTTGCAACTTTACCACTGGAGATGGAACGCTTTGTGTGAAAGCACCACCCTCACGACGACGTCTGCATGGGAAAGAAAAGGCGTGACCACGTCTTAGGTGGGAAACACCTTTGTGCTTGCCTCACGCAGCCAAGGAAGGGGCGACCGTGTCCTCCCACTTACGGAGGAAAGACCACAGGGCCCCCTGTAAACCTGTGGCTGCCCCGGTGTGTCTCAGAATCTGCCTTTCCGTGTTGGACACTCCGCAGGCGGACGCGGGCCTGGTCCCTCTGGAGCTCTGGGCGGCGGGGGGAGCAGGACAGGGCCGCCCCGGCCTCCCCCAGCCCCCAAACCTGCACAAGCCCTGCCTGGACAAGACAGCGCTGCTGCCCGCCTCACGCCCTCCTCCAGAACGAGGGCGCCCAGGTCGTGGCTCCTCACTGCGCAGGCACCGTCCGGCTCCGTCTCGGGGGCTCCAGCAGCCTCGGGAGGAGCCCACCCGGACACACCTAAGCTCAGATCCCGCAAGGGCCCGCGCCGCCCTCCATTCCCACTGCTCCAGGCACACAGACGCTCCCATTCAGGTCCACATGCAGCACCAGAGCTGTGGGGTCTCAGGCGGCCTGTGTGGTGGACGACATTTGCTCAACACCCACAGAGGTCCCCAGTGACTTAGCATCTGCGGTTAATAAGATCTTTGGCACAGGACAGCTGGGCCAGCGAGGAGGGCAAGCTTGCACCCCCCTCCGGCTTCCCCAGGAGGCTCTGGCGGGCGGGGAGGGCCGGGCCTCCTCCTCCCCAGGCAGTGGGCAGCGTCAGTGGGCATCGTGCTTTCCGGATCGGTGTCTTCTGTCTGGAGAACAAGGGGAGGTGGCGAGGCCTTCCGGCCCCAGTGCCACCCCTGGGACCAGCCTGCTCTGCCGCTCCGCTCTTGTCCCCACGTCCCGCAAAATCACAGCAGTGTTTGTTTTCCTGCTACAAGAGGAAGAGACAGCTGTGGGGAAGATGGCTTCAGGGCGAGGAGCTGGGGAGGTGCAGGTAAGCCCGCATTAAGATGCTGAGAATCGAGAGGAAGGCGTTCCGGAGAAAATCCAGGGAGGCTGCAGGTCATCCACCTGCAGGCGCTTCCTGAGCCCTGCCTGTGTGCTGCGCGTGAAAAGTGGCCCCTGACTTTGTGGCGTTCAGGAGCCAGGAAAACCCCCATGGTTAGAATTCCAGCCTGCGAGCCACGGCCCGCGACCCCTCCCGGAGGTGTTTCCCAAGTGGCCCTGAGCTGAGACTCCGTGGGCAGGGAGAGGAGGTGTGGCCCCGCGGGACTTAGGCAGGCGCCGGCCAGCAGGCACAGTCCAGGATTCACGCGAAGGCCACCCTCCGGGCGCCCCAGTGGAGCCGGGATCTCAGGAACTGGAAGCTGGTGGCGTTTTGAAGTTGGTGTTGGCACAAGACTGCAGAGTATGACATGGGCAGGGACGAGGCCATGGCCTCAGAGGCCAAAGGGCATTATGGGGGCTCCATGGCAGCACCCAGAATTCTGCCAGTGTTGGGAGGGGCGTGGGGCAGGGAATTGCTGTCCACTTCAGAGGGGGCAAAGCTGGCTTCGCCTGACACAGCCCAGGCGGCTGAAGGGCCTGGGGTTTGGTCAAGAGGGAGAACTGGGATGGAAAGGGGGTGCCTAGACCCCAAGAACGAGGTGGCAGGCAGGGGCTTGGCAGAGAGCAGTCAGGGAGGAGCTCATAGTGGGGACGAACCAGAAGGTTGGGAAACCCGGTCCTGAGTTTCCCTTTCCGTGCAGGCCCTGGCATCCAGGGCGGTCAGCACCCAGGACACCTGGTGTCTCTGCAGGGGTGGCGGCCGAGGGAACAGCCAGGGAGGGCCCACAGCATCACGCTGCGCTCTTCACCCCCGCCCCACACAGAAGCATGCTGAGAACGTGTTCTTACTATACTGTTTCAACTAGCAGAAAATGTGCACGCCACTCGTGTGATTTCATCTATGAAGAAACTGAAGCAGATTTTTATTCTTTATTGCAAGCAGATTCAGGTCTCCTGCTTAGATAATCTAGAGAAAAGTCCAATATAATATTATCAAGTCAGTTTATCTACAGAAATAAAAGTTAAAAACGGGAGCATACAAAATAAACTTTACAGAAATGTTATATTTGGTTTAATTCACAATTTAATTTTTCAAAGCAGATTAATGAATTAACAGTTAAATGTTACTGTGTGGAGGCTGATTTACGTTAAATGCACCTACTATGTTCAATAATTTAAAAATAAACTCCAGTATTTATGAAGATGACAGCTATGGATACCATTCATGTTAAATACATTTTTGAAGACCTTCTTTTATTACATTACATAATGAATAGACATTTTAAATGGTAACGCAGACATTATAAGTCAGACACAATATATGCATATTAAAATTCTGTATACTCTGATAAGGTAAAAAATAAAGCTATATAAATTGATCTTTAGATTTTTTTCTGCAAAAGTAGAATCATACTTTCATGACACTTCTAACACATCCCCATCAAAGCTGTTTATAGACACAACATGAGAATCATTTTCGTTCAAGTTCACCCACCTTTAGCTAAAAAACAAAAAAGATCGCATTTGCCAACTGATATTTTTCCTGTTTTTAAGTTTACAAATGGGTAACTTCCTAAAGAAATGTAGGATGCAAGGATCTGCATATCAAGCTGTTAGACACTGAGTTGTCAAATAAATAACAGTAAGATTAAATAAAAGTGGTTGCATTATTCAACAGGAGTCAGTGCAAAACACATGAACAGTGGTCTGAGGGAGGCTGGAGGTTTCCTGCTATGGCACTGGACCCTGGGCCGAGACTCAGCTCAGTGGAGTCACAACAGCACGTCTAAACATGTGTTTAAACGCTCAGCAAGCCGAATGGTCACCCTGTGGGAGAGGCCGGCCGTGTGTGGCCTGCTTGCTCACCACGTCTGCTCCGACAGGCTGGGTTGATTGGGGCTTGAAGAGGCTGTGGCCCTGCCCAGCTGGCTTGTGGCAGAAGGCTGGCCGTGCTCCCTGAGGCGTCAGGGATGAGGTGTGGTGTTGGTGCAGCCAGTCCTGCTGTGGCCGCCTGGTTTAGGGCTCAGCCGAGGGGACGTTTCATGTTGTGGGGCTGGACCTCCCTGGAGGGGAAAGGGCCTTGTCCAGGGCACCAAGCGTTGCTCACAGAGCAGCTGTGGAAGTGAAGCTGCGGCTTCACCCCCGGGGCCTGCTCTGCAAAGCCCACTCTACCAGGAGGGGGACTCTTCACCGCACGGAGGCATGGGGTAGGGTCCAGGGAGCCCCATCTTCCCACGCCTGGCCAGAGACTCCTCACAGGGCCCTCAGGAAGGAGGAAGAATGCAGTGTGGGACACCAGGCGGGGGTGCATGTGTTTGTGGCATGTGTGTACACATGTATGTATTAATGAGTGCAGGGGCCTGCACATCTGGGGTGTGTGCATGTACGTGTAGGAGCTCGTGTGTGCACGCACGTGTGTGCTTACATGTCTTGGAAATCATGTCTGTGGTGTGTATACACATGCTTGTGTTTGGGAGCTTGCACATGTTTGTAGTGAATGTATGTGTGTGTATACATATGTACAGGTATAAAAGCTCATATGTATTTCTGGTGTGCATAGGCATGTGAGAGCAGGCTGTAGGAGCTTGTACATGTGCGCTTAATGTACATGCATGTGTGTACTCACGCATCCATGTGTAGGAACTTAGCTTGTTTGTGGTGTGTGTAGGAGCTTTCATGTGCCTGTGGTATGCATACACCTATGCATGGATTGCCTATGTGTATAGGTCACACATGCTTTTGTGGTGACCATACGTGTGTATACGTGTAAGAGCTCACACACACTTGTGTATATGTTTGTGCCTGCATGCCTGTAGGAGCTTGCACGCCTGTGTGTCCATGTGCATATGTATGCATGTGTTCCTGTGTGCAAGCCTGCATGTGTACACGGCTGTGAGCAAAGTGGAGCCAAAGCGAAGGGAACTCACGTGCAGCGGGCTCGCCTGTGCGTGTGTGAGACGGTCTGTGGCAGGAGCTGGGTGTGGAGCAGCAACCGTGTATCTGAGCAACATGCTGAGTCACAAGTTGGTAATTTAACATGTGCAGCAGCGAGTAAGATTTTTAAAGACAAAGTGCTTAAAGTTGACGTTACTTGCTTCAAAGTTGGTTTAAGGCAAGTAAATACTGACTACTGTGAGGTGGAAAACCGCATGGAGTCACGGCTGCCACGTCAGTCACTCAGGGTCTTCTCATCCTTTTATTGTCACGTGCCGCTTGTCTATTTCAAATTATCAGGCACATTCATTTAGTAGTTTCCCAAGTAATTTTTAAAAAGATGTTTGGGAGTGTGTAAAAGTTTAGTGACTGTCGCACTAAGACCTATTGTCAGAGGTACGTGGTGACTATCCTGACACAAGCAGAACTGGGCCCCAGCTAACCCTTCAGGTGAGAATCTTGTTTTTAAGGCTGAAGGATGGAAATTAACAAAACACAGAAAGCAGATGAAACTGCAATAAATTGTAAAGAAAAAGCGTAGCAAATTATCGTACCTTAACTATGCTGTTCAACTAATCACCGCCACCAGAAACACCAAGAAAGGAAGAGGCGTGTAGAGGATAAAATCAAACCTGGAAATTCACATTCATCGGAGATTGGAACATTCAGTCAATACTCTCCCCAGAATCTAAATGTAAAGTGGCCAAAATTTCACAAACTTAAAAAGGAAAGCTTTAAAAACATAGTTTTAAAATCAGACCATATGTTAAATAAATGAATAAAAGATATAAACAGCTATGAAAATACTTCAGTGCAAAGGCAATTTTAAGATTTCTAAAAAAATAATTACAAATAATTTGTTAACTGAACATACAGAGAACCTGTCCCCCTACAGGTATTCCATTTACACCCATACTGGGTTCTTAAAAAGGGCTGTAAAAATGCACACACCATTGTTTGCGGGGGCGGCCCCCGGGACAGAGGGGGTCCTGCGCCTTCTGCCTGCCCGGGCCGGCTGCTCACTGCCCTAATCTTTGGTGTGGTGTCTGTTACCTTAGTTCATCCCAGCCACCGTGTTCAGCGTTCTTACCGTTGACTTATCCTCCAGTTCAAATAAATATTTTCTGGGTGAAAGATTATACAATCACATGGTGAAATCTGAGCTTCCCAAAACGCCGGCTGTCAAGCACCCCGACCCGCCCTGGGCGTCCCCCGCGCAGCCCCGTTCCCGGCCTGGTGGCTGCGGGCGGGCGTGAGGGCGGCTCCTGCACATGCGGTGCTGCTTCCCCGAAAGGCAGCCGTTTCGGCGTCTGAAATGTCTTCCATAAGGACCATTAAGGCTATGTAAAGATTTCTAGAAATAGAAGTGCCGGTGAGCAGGGGCTTCCTATCACAGCAGCCGTGGGGTTGCTGACCCACCCGGAGCAGCGCGGGACAGAATCCTAAGAGGAAGGAGGGCCCTGCGTGGGGACAAAGGGACGTCGGGAGGCACAGCCTGGCGGGCGGGGGCGCAGTGCTGCCAGTTGGGATTGACCGCCTTCCTGTGGGCCGCCCCCATCGGCCCGAGACAGGTTCTGGGGCATGAACACCACCTTGGTGGTCACCCCTCCATGGGGACAGAGGATGTCTGCCCATCACAGCCAAGTGTCTGTCCCCCGGTCCCTCGCACCCACGAAATCAACATTCTCCCATAAAAGTGGTGGGGTGCGCTGACGGCTCCGCGCTCGGGTGAGTGGCCGACGGCCATCCTGACGCTTCTGCTGCGGGGCCGGGAGCTGCTGGCGGGGCCGTGTCCTCCCACGTGGCACCGCGTTCTCCAGGAGGCTGCCGGTGATGGGAAGAGACCGCAACTCAGCCAGCCTGACACACAGGGCAGGCAGGCTGGGCCTTAACCTCGGGGAACGCCCCCAGATGAGCAGGGCACAGCCTTGTGTTGGTGGGGATGACAGTATCTGAGTGGCCTGGCCCTTCCCGCAGCATGAGGATTGAGGGTTCTTGAGTAAAGGACGCCCCGCCACAGCTTCACCTCGCCCTACGGAGGCCACGGGCAGCAGCCAGGCAAGCAGGACACAGCAGCAGGCAGTGTCCACATGTGGGCCACCACAGGTCTCTGGAGGGCTCTTCTCTCCCATGACAGCAAAGGCTGATGACGGCACGTGGGTGAAGACACAGGCCTGGGGGGGACAGCCTCTTCTTGACAGCGCACAGGGTGGGCTGGCAGAATGTCCCTTCTGAGTTGAGCTGAATGCCCAGAGGCCACCACTGTGGCTGAACAACCGCAGCACTAGTCCACATGGCCAACGGCCACGCTCGAGGTAAGGCCTGTGGCCTCTCCTTGCCTGCTGGGGGCCAGGAAGAGGCACAAGCACAGTCTCCACAGGCTTGGGGTCACCCATCACACGAGCACTCCCACGAGGGACCCAGGGCAGCCGTGCCTTGGGCTGGAACTGCAGCAGTGATGGGAACAGCCGGGGGCGGGTGGGGGCTCCGTGGACACCTTCCCCTTCCAGACCGCGAGCGTCACCTGATGAGGCCTGGAGCCGCTCCAGGCGGCCGAGGGACAGGTGCTCTGGTAGCCTGGACTCTGCAGAGAGGCAAGAGGGGTGAATTCTGAGTCTCGGTCCCAAAGCTGTGCGCGCCCATTCTGCTGAGAGAACGAGAGACACACGGTCAGTCTCGGGGATCCCCACGGGGCTGCCTGAGTCACTCTGGGACGCACTCACGACTGTCACCTCCTGCAGGAACTGCTAGACTCAACTCAGGACACGGCCTCATCCTGAGGGCATGTCAGGTGGGATCCGCGCCCCCCCCAACACCCCCAGAGAAGTCACACAGAGGCAAAGGGTTTCTGCGTAGGAACAAGTACCTCTCCTTTTCAGGACTAACAGAGTGACCGTCCTCCCGTCCCATCATCCCATGCAAGAACCCAGGGGCCCCAGGGATACAGGCCATGGACAGGAAACCTATGGGCCTCCTCCCTGTAGCTGGCGTCCTGTGCAGTGAGGGCTCAAATGCCGTCCGGTACCCAGAGACCCTCGGACATAACAGCTCACTCACTGCCCCAGAGAGGGGAGGCCCCACCCCACAGGGACCGGGCTGGTGTCGTGCTGGATGTGTCTGGCTTGTGTCCCCTCAGCTTGCTGCCTTGGGTGTCACCACATGGATGGGGCCTGCGTGGCTTCTTCCTGACAGCCCATCGGGGCTCCGGGTATGCACGGGCCCTGCGTCTCTGACTGGCCTGGGGAGCAGCGGGAGGCTGGCAGCGCGCACCATCTGCTGGGGGGCCGTCCCCAGGTCAGCCCACTTTTAGACCAGGGGGCAAGGGTGGAAACGCCGACAGGAGCAGGGATCTTCACGGCCTCCATGGCTGTCAGACAGGTGACAAGCTACATGCCCTGGCTGGCCTGCCTGGGCCCAGGTTCCACATGAATCATGCAATAGCCACATGTGATTTCAAAGCAGGCTCCTTCCTGCGAGGCCTTTTAAGTGAAGCTGTTTCTCCCGAAAGACCAGGATGGTGACCCGGTATCTGACATTGCTGGGCCTGCTCAGGCTGTGTGGTGTGCACCTGGGGTGCGTGTGCACCTGTGTGCATATGCACAGCATGTTCCATGCGCAGTCAGCTTGCTCTCAGGCGTGCCACTTACCTGGGACAGCAAACGCATGTGTGTGTAAAGAGGGCTGCTCTTTTTTACTGTGAACCTTTGTTATCAAACACAGCACAGCACAGCAAAACTTTGGAGGAAAACAGGTCTGAGTCACAACACACGGGCGGCGCCAGCGGCCGCACGTTACCTAGTGTGGAGCTAACTGCGCTGTGGCCGCCGTAGGAGGTCCTTCAGGAGGGGCTTGTCGCTGCTCTGCGCGGCCTGGACCGGAGTCTTGTGCTTCGCGCCCCTCTGCAAGGCGAGGAAAGATACTGAGCGGTGCCACCCGTCACGGGCCACGTGGGGCTGCTGAGCTGGCACCCACGGGCACCAGGAGCACCCTGGCCTCTGCCTGCACCACCTGCGGGCCCCAGCAGGAAGAGGCTCTGAGCCCCTGTTGAAGTCTGCACGGGGCGTCATGGAGCTGCCAGGGCAAGGGCTCGGGGCCTCAGATGCTGTCCCAGCAGGGCCACTCCCATAGGAGCCCAAGCTCAGAACTGCAGCAGCGTCAGGCTCAGGGACAGGTCACGGCACCTGTGGGAGGCAGAGGGTCTGAGTCCCTCAGCTGGAAGGTCCACCGGTACCTCTGGAATCCTGAAGCCACACATCTGGCCACACGCCCGCTTCCACGGCAGCCAGCCAGCCCCAGGAGCCGCTCTGCCAGGGCCCTGCGGCCGGGTGCCCTGAGGCCAACGTGCTCACAGAGCTCCACTGAGATCTTACAGCCAAGGCTTAGTCTACTGAAAGAATAAGGGACGCGCAGGAGCTGAAGAACCGAGAGCTTGGAATTGCAGGTCCGAGTGGCAAACGTCCAGCCGAGGAGAAGCAGGAAACAAAAGATGAGGCTGCCAGCCTTCCCAGGGACAGTGACGGAGAAGTGAACTGCATGCAGACAGATACACAGAGGGATGCCAGCACGGACTTATATATGTGAGCTGCACATATATAATGCACACGCCTGATGGCCGCGAGGATTTTCTTTTCCGTAGGAACAGGTTAAAAGGAAGCCATCATCTGAAGTAACGTATGCCCGCGTGAGGACTGCTGACATGTCTGTTCCTCCAAAGTGTTGCGGCACGCAGGTGGTCTCAGCACCACAGCGTGTCCTGTGCGTGCTGGGCACTGTGTGTCAGGTGCGCGCCGGCCCTGCCTGCGGCGGTCACGCTGGGGCCCGAGGCGTCGCCGGGGGGGGACACCCTCCGTGCTGCCGTCTCTGAGCAGCCGGGCTCAGCTTCTTCTGCACATGCTCAGAAGCAAATCAGCTCCCAGCGAACTTCCGCGATAGTTACAATGTTTATTTTCATCCCGAAGTTGGCGTGATTTAGTCAGTTTCTTAAGGACCTCCTATGACTTATTAAAGTGCTCCTAGTAATTTCATCCTGAATGTTTTCAAGTATGAAAACGGTGAGATGAAATTCTGTAATTTAATCCAACAAATTCTGACGACACTAAATTAGAAAAATTTTGATTCCTATTAATTACTGGGACTTAAAAAAGGACCATGTTGGCAGTTAAAAATAGTGTTTAACATATATAGATGATGATATTATGAAAGGGAAAAAAAGCCTTTTTCTGCTCTGGGCATTTTTCTAAGCTGCATTTGGTAAAACAGCAATACCAGGTACGCATTTCCAAAGCATCACTGATCCCGAGGCATGCGTGAACAAAGGGTGGGACAGCAAGGGTCCCCACTGGCGTTCCCAGAGTGTCCCCAAGCTCACAGCACAGGAGCACAGGGCTGAAAGACAGAAGGTGACTTCAGGACGACGTGTGGCCCCTGTAGCCTCCACCGTGACGAGAGCTCTGACCACGGATGCCACCACAGGAAAGTGGCATGTGAACACCTCTACGTTGTCCAGAAGGGCCAGGGTAGCCATTTTTAAGGCAAATTATTAATAAAAGGCTTTTTTAAAAAAAACAATGAAGCCTTCATTTAAAGAAACGTAAAAAGAGAATTTGGTCAAACATTTGACACCAAACCCTTCTGTCCCTGTCTCCAGCTGTGTGGCTCAGCCTGGCTCCCCTTTTCTGAAATATGCGTCGGTCCTGAGCACACCATGTGATCCTTGCTGCCCTCAGTCTTTCCAGCTGCAGAATGGGCACGGAAGTGGGTGCGTGAGGGAGGAGGCTGGGTGGTCCCTGCTCTGCAGGCTGCGGAGGGAAGGGTGTGCTGAGCTCAGGGCCCGGGTGACCACAGCTTCCTGCCTGGGGACCCCTCTGACACCTGTGTGAGGGGTCCTATGGCCGGCTCTCACTGTAGCTATGTCTGAGCCTTCACGGGTGGGGTCTCGGGCTGTGTGCACGGATGCTGAGGGAGAACCCTGGTTCCGTGTGACTGATGGCAAACACGGCCACCATCGGTCTGAAGGTGAAGTGTGGTGGGCTTCCCGGTGTGGGGCTGCTGTGCCTGGCGGCTGGCGGACGCTGCGCTGGAGCATGTGGACTCGGGGCTCTGGGAACGGGCGTGGCCCTGCTGCCCCGGGTCTACCATCCCAAGCGCGCGGAAGGCAGGGGAATATCACCTTGTTCCGTCAGAAACTCAGGCTGCTGGAAGTCTGAGAAAGCATAAAGATGGTTGACTGCTCGACAGAAAGGCACTGGCTCTTAGTCTTAGTCCCGAGGTCAGTGGCCACACACACAGGGCCGTGTGAACAAGGTGTGGGAGTTTAGGCAAAGCGGCCAGAAGACGGAAGAAAACAGGAAGGAAAGAGAAACAAGAGACAGAGCGGAGTTAGTCAGAGGCTCCCCGCCACGTGCATGTTCACCCGGCCACTCTGCACAGACGCCGGGGCCCCTGCTGCGACCTGCCAGCCCTCCACCCCCGAATTCATGCCTCCTGCGGGTCCGTGTGGTTTTTCATAAGGGCTGCTGGGGCCTTGTGGGACGCCGAGACCCACAGCAGAATAGGGGCTTCTAAACAAAGGGTAGGACGGGGAGGGTCCCGACTGGTGTTCCCACGGTGCCCCGAGGTTCGTCCACCCTGGGGACGGGCTGCAGAGTGGAGGGCCCGTGGTCAGATGTATCCGTGGCATGGCTCTCGGCAGCCCCGACTCTGGAGGCTGCATGCATACTGTCATGAAGAGCCCAGAGTTAGGGGAGAGGCCCTCCTAACCCCCGAGTTCACCTGCTGTGTGCCTGGGTGTCCCTGACCAAGCACCACTGCATCCACAAGCGCCCCGGGGCCATGTAGGGCTGAGACTCTCGTAAACCCCAAGCCACACCGCTGCGGCCACAGCTGGGGGCCCGGCGGACACCCCCAAGCTGTACCTGCTCACTCTCGGTGTCAGACGCCAGCCCTGCTGCTGCCTCTGTGCATGGTGCCCTCGTGACCTGTCTGCCACGTCCGCACGTATGGGATGTGGTTATGACATGTGTCCTGTGCACAGAGCCCTGTCACGACACGTGTGCCCGCTGTGGAGCCGCACGGCTGAAGGGCTCAGGAGCCAAGGACCATGCTTCGAGAGAAGTGCCATCGGACAGCTGCTTCCCAGGCCGTTGCAGGGCTGGGCAGTGGCTGCCTGGTGCCAGCGAGTTTCCCTGAAGCTCTGGGGGCCATGGAGTCTCAGTCTGGGCCCTGGCTCCTGCCCCACTGGCTGGTCACAGGCAGGGCTCCCCTCCCTGCATGGAGGCCCCTCGGTGGGACCGTCTTAGAGGCAGCTGACATGTGCATCCTGTTGCATTTCTCCTGCCCATGGTCCCTGAGGCAGTGGAGCTATGTGTGGACTTCTTCACCATGCCAAGAGGGGGTCTCCTCACTGTGAGCTTTGCTCACTCTGATTTTACAAACTGTGGCAGGAGGCACGAAGGAGGGACTACCAGGAACTGGCGGCATCAGTTTCAACATTTTAAATCGGCATCAACGTCCCAAGAAGTCTTTCAAGCCAGGATCCCACTCTGACTGCTGGAGGTGGGGTGGGTGGGGCTGTGCCCCCGAGGGAGGGAGACCTGTCTTCCCTCCCAGCTGGGAGCCGGCCCGGGTGTCTGAGCTGCAGGAGTGTCAGGGCTGGGGCCCCAGAACACCCTTGCTCCCTGTCTTCCTCCCACCTGCACCGCTGTGTCTGTCCCGGGCAGCCTCACACCCTGCAGGAGTGGCCACTGCCGGGGCCTCCCCAGGCCTCGTTTCCCCACAGGGCTTCTGCCCTGCCCAGTCCAGGGCTCCAGCTCACAGAGCAATTAGAAATTTTGGGGAATGGGCCGGGCATGGTGGCTCACGCCTATAATCCCAGCACTTTGGGAAGCTGAGGCAGGCAGATCACAAGGTCAAGAGATGGAGACCATCCTGGCCAACATAGCGAAACCCTGTCTCAACTAAAATACAAAAATTAGCTGGGTGTGGTGGCACATGCCTGTAGTCCCAGCTACTCAGGAGGCTCAGGCAGGAGAATTGCTTGAAGCCGGGAGGCGGAGGTTGCAGTGAGCCAAGATCGCAACACTGCACACCAGCCAGGCGCCTGGCAAAAGAGCGAGACTCTGTCTCAAAAAAAAAAAAAAAATTGGGGGGAATGCAACTTGAAAACCTGCATTGTTAATAGAGTCCAGTGACAGGTGCAGTGGCCCTGTGAGGGCAGCAGTCTTCTTGGGCCAGCAGCAGAAGGCACGTGGTCACTGCCCCTGATTTAGGGTTGGGCTGTCCCCTGACTCCAGGCTTGAAGCCAGAGCCCAGCTGCTGCAAAGGATGTGGGGCCGGGGGCTGAGTCCTCATACCTGCCGAACCTACACCTGGGCGGGGGCACTCAGCATCGTCACGTCTTCCCTGGACCCAGAATTCTGCTTGTGGCTAAAACCTGGGAGTGTGGAACATAAGCAGCTCCACCAATACCCGCATTTCCTGATATAAATGCTTCCATTTCCAGCCAAATTTACCGTCCTTAAAAACTATGGAATTCAACCTTTTAAAGTAATGATTAATTTTAAAAAGTCTTGCATTTACATAAAATAATTTGCCTTTTGTATGAAACTTTTTCTCTTGTGTCTTATTTCAGATGACTGTTTAGGTTGAAACATAAACATCAGTCATATCACATTTCCCTGACATTTAACATCATGCGTCACTGGGAATCTCATTAGCGATACTTGGACTGACCACATTTTCATGAAACCCAAACCTTTCACGCTATCTGTCAAAATGGTCATCTCCCAGTCCCAAGGCCAGGGCACTGAGGCACCCTGTCCCTGGCTGGGGACACTGCATACCTGGACCCTCTAATGGTCATCTCCCAGTCCCAAGGCCAGGGCACTGAGGCACCCTGGCCCCGGCTGGGGACGCTCCATACCTGGACCCTCTCTGTTGCCGTCGGCCACAGCTGCCGGCACAGGACTTTCTTGAGGACGTCGGGAAGGAGGCTGACGGTCACCAGCAGCACGATGGCCAGCCAGGCAGGCCCGCTGGACAGCATCTGGATAAACACGTAGTACATCCTCTGGTAGTTGAGGAACGGCCTGAGGGGCAGGGAAGAGAAGCCGCAGGTGAGGCCTGTACTCCCCGGGGACAGCCTCTTTACTCACTGGAAGGGGTCATTTGTCCTGGGAATTTGCACTTTTGTGAGTTGCTTGGCAAGCCACGTAGCCTGCTCTGAATTTATCATGTAAAAACTGAATGTAGAACCTCCAGGCGATGCTGGAGTAAGAGGAACGAGAGGAGGAATTCTGTGACATCATTTCAAAGGGAAAATAGAAGCCTCTGAAGTTCAGTTTCACAGAAGCAAAAAGAAAGGGACTGAAACAGGGAGGTTTTTCTATCCCGACGCCTCGGCCATCGGATGGGAAGGCTGTGAATACACAGTGGGCAACGACACCCTCCCCGGAAAGAGGGTAACTCAAAGATGTCGTCTTTGTCGGGCTCCTTGAGCTCCGCTGGCAAGGAGGTGGGACCGGTGACCCCACAGCCAGCCCGAGCCCGCAGAGCCCCTCCTATCTGGGCCTCCCGGTAAGGATTCCTACTCGCCTTCCACGTTCCAGGCACTACGGACAGTGGCAGAGACACAGAGACGGGGCCCACCCCAGGAAGCACAGTGAACTGGGGTGTGGACCACGGAGGGAAACAGCACGTGCAGTCGGTGCCGGGGGGTGAGGAGCTGCTGGCAGGCCTGGGACGGGGCTGTGGGCACCCATGCGGTGCCGATGGCGGGCAGGAGGATGGGTCTTGTCACCAAGCGGGGGTGACATGGTGAGCTCCCAGCACATCAGAGACTTGGGGTCAGTGTTTTAGGAAACGAAGCAAGAGGCCAGGGCTCTACCCAGGCGGACGGCCCAAAGCCCAGGCGCGGTCGGAGGTTTTGGGATGGACTCTTCTTACTCAGCCACAGCCTTCGGGGCTGCTAGAACGCTGGGCTCTCCGAGGCCGGGCCGGGCTCGCTAGAGCCGGGCGGGCTTCTCTGGGGCAGGCAGGTGAAATCCTTGAAGCTCGGCTCGCATCTCTGGGACTGTGTAATGCCACCCGGGGCCACCAGGGGCCGCTGGCTGAACAAGAGAATCCGGAGGGACGCTTCCTGAGCCGAGAATCCCGCCCAGGTCAGGGCTCCTGAGGGTTTCCCTGGCCCAGGTCTGCAGAGGCTGCGGCGCTGGGGCTGACATTGGACCGGGTCTGGCGCCACCGCCCCGCGTCGTCTCCTGGCTTCCCGTGACAGTCTCTGGACGGACCACGCTGCCTATACTGCTCTCACCAGCTCAACACGCAGCCACCGTGGGCTTTTGAAAACAGCCACCCAACTCTGCTGTGCTCTGCCCACAGCCCTCCCATGACACGACTGACCACGGCAGCCTCAAGCCGGGATCCCCACGGCCGGCGGCCCAGGAGGCCACCCTGCCTGCTCTGCAGCCTGGTCCCGGCCCCTCTCCGCTGGCCACGGCTCCCACTGACTGAGGACCTCCTCCGGCCCAGGCCTGCGTGCCCCCTGCTGCTCCCCCAATCAGAGGCTGCCGTGGGCCCATCTCGTCCGTGGTGCGTGGGGATGCCGTGAGACACGACCTGTCAAATGCCTGGCCGGCGCCTCGTTGTGGGAGGCAGTTAGCAGCTGGGACTTGCTGTGATGATGGTGCCCTTCTTCCAGGTTTCAGTTTAAATGATGAGTTTTCCTGAGAAGTCACCTCCAGCCTTTCAATCTGACACAGGTCCCCTGGGGTAGAATCCTGGTCTGTTCCTCAGAGCTCAACACTAGCTGTTACCAGTTAGGGTCTCCCTCCCCTGCAGGTGCAGGTCACAGGAGCAGAGACCCCCGTGTCTTGCCCCCAACTGTATCCTAGGACCCCACATGACGCCCAGCACACAGCAGGTATTCAACGAACACTTGCTCCAACCAGCAGCCTCGCTGGAAAATGCGTCTTCAACCCCTGATTAAAAAACAGTGCAGGACGATTGAGGTAGTAACAATCACGTGATAGTTACCAGATTGTCAGCTATTTATCAGATATTTACCAGATCACTCCTCCCCAGAGAAGCGAAAAGACGACGTAGAACAGCAGTGACCCCCAGATGACAAAATGGTTGATCCAAGTCCAGTAGTGCGTGTCTAATGCAAGCTAAAAGGAAAAAAAAAGGCAAGTATGTCATCCGAGTAGTCAGGATCGGTGACGGGAGACAGAGCTGGGGGTGACGAGAAACGAAACCAAACAGGAGACCCAGCAATGGCGACTCAATGCCCACACAAAACCGCTCAGGAAGGCAAAAGCACACTCACACAGCCTGCGGAGAGGAGGCGGTGGGGACGCCACAGCCCGGAGCCCGGGGAAAGGGCCATGGATCATTTCCCGGATGAGGGCGTGGGGGCCATGGATTCAGGTGTTTACATCACCACCAAAGAAAGTCACTTCAGATTAAGGTGTTGTTTATGCCACTTCCTAAGAAAGTTACTTTTAAAAATGTATTTGTTTGAGACAGAGTCTCTCTGTGTCGCTCAGGCTGGAGTGCAATGGTGTGATCTCAGCTCAGGCAATCTCTGCCTCCCAGGTTCAAGCGCTTCTCCTGCCTCAGCCTTTCAAGTAGCTGGATTACAGGCATGCATCACTGCGCCTGGCTAATTTTTGTATTTTTGGTAGAGACACGGCCATATCGCCATGTTGGCCAGGCTGGTCTAGAACTCCTGACCTCAGGTGATCCACCTGCCTCGGCTTACAGGCGTAAGCCACTGTGTCCGGCAGAAAGTTCGTTTAGATTCAGGTGTTGTTCATATCACCATCTAAAAAAATCACTTTAGGAATGTTTTGGTATCATGTTTTTAAGACTCAGTCTGATAGGTTTCGAGATTTCACAATGATATATTCTGTTTAGAATTTCACTGGACTTTAAAAAGAGTGAAATTTTCCAAAATACATTAATTTGTTCCAATTAAAATGCATTTTGATGGTGCTGGCGGGAGGGCTCCTTGCCACTGAGAATTCTAGCCTGAATTCTTTCACCAAAAGGCGGCCTCTTCTGAGGTTTCCTTCGACGTAGCTCTGGGGTTCGCACACATGGTGGCCGGGTGTGCTGAGTGGCTGTGCATGACTTGTCTAAACAGCAGGATAGGGAGGCCCGGCGGTGACGCAAGAGTTGGCCTGGGCTGGGTGCAGAGTGGCTTCCAGCCTCAGTATGGAGTTCCAATTCAGAGAGCTCAGAGCGGGTGAGGCCTACACAGCGGTGACTCGCTGTGGCTCGGGGGGGACGTGAGCATCAGAGCAATCACCTTTGGTGTGACCGACAGCAGGGATTCGCTGTGGCTGGGGGTGTGGGACGTGAGCGTGAGAGCACTCACTTTTAGTGTGACTGACAGCAGAGATTTGCTGTGACTGGGGGGATGCGAGTGTCAGAGCACTCACCTTTTAGTGTGAGACAGCAGGGATTCGCTGTGGCTGGGGGGGACGTGAGCGTGGGAGCACTCACGTTTAGTGTGACTGAGCGTGGGAGCACTCACCTTTAGTGTGACTGAGCGTGGGAGCACTCACCTTTAGTGTGACTGAGCGTGGGAGCACTCACCTTTAGTGTGACTGAGCGTGGGAGCACTCACCTTTAGTGTGACAGCGTGGGAGCACTCACCTTTAGTGTGACTGAGCGTGGGAGCACTCACGTTTAGTGTGACTGACAGCAGGGATTCGCTGTGGCTGGGGGGGACATGAGCGTGGGAGCACTCACCTTTAGTGTGACCGTGAACACCATCACAGTGAACACCAGCGTCCCAAACGTCCAGTTTCCAAATATCTGTTTGGGGAAAATAGTCCACGTCATCTCATTTTTATGTAGAGTTTTAGAAAATACATCTCATTTTTCTTGCGTGCCAACACTTCAAACCCCAAAGATACAAGAACGATGTTTTCTCATTATCACATAAAAGGAGCTGCAACAGCGCCCGCGCCTGGGGCACAGCAGGACACCCAGTTTCCCTGCTGCGGCTTCCACCACCAGTCTGTGGCTCAGTGACGGGCTCAGAGCCCACCTTTCGGGAACTTTCTGCCCGCTCTTGACACCAGCCCTGCTCAATGCTCTCAGCCACAACAGACGTCGGTCCCAACGTCTCAAACGAAGCACAGACACTCCCTCACAGCTGGCATTTAAAACATCCTTAATGTGAACCTGGGGACCTGCGAACCTCCTTTTCCTGTTTTGTGCTTCACGTAGAAGAGACAGACACCTGATTACCCAGCTACACTGCACAGGTTTCAGGAATAGACTCGTACATTTGTGTCTGTTCTCTTCTGAACTCAGCTCAGACACCCGCCTGCTGTGGAAGAACAGCAGCTGGAATGTTCTGTGAGGGAATGATCAGGGAAAAGAGCCGGGCGCCCACGCAGAGGTGGAAGTGCAGGGGCTTCTCACAGGGGAGCCTCCCTCAGGAAGGGAAGACAAGCAGGCAGGACAGGGCTGGACAGAGGCTGCCCTGCGTGTAGCCAGAACCACAGGTCTGCCAGCAGCCACGCTCAGGAGGCCGCGGAGGAGGGAAGGCCAGTGGGACCCACAGCTGCCAGGTGGCAACACAGCAGGATGCAGAGGGCACCGGGGTTTGGGGAAGCACAGACAGACCCGTGAGGATGGCACAGTGGACCCCTGAGGACCCCACGCCTGGCCCGTGAGGATGGCACAGTGCACCCGAGGACCCCACGCCTGGCCCGTGAGGATGGCACAGTGGACCCCTGAGGACCCCACGCCTCTCCACCGCACATGAGGCACTAGCTAAAAAAAAGGGCCTGCTACCCAGACCCCCTGCCGTGGGGAAAACCTCTGACTGGAAACTTTATCCCACGAGAACTGCTTTCCTTCACCGTGGCCCATTTCTGGTTTGTTGGATTCT
>PVKP010038224.1:0-21047 GCA_004027715.1 Plecturocebus donacophilus
CTGGATCTCAGGTGCCACTCTATATGAGTGTGTGTTTTGGGAGAAGTACTAGAGAAGAAGGGAAGGCTTTTTTCCATAGCAAGGCACGAGATGTAATGAAAGTGGGGAAGCTTTGGACAGAATCCCGGCTCAACAACTTACCAGGGGTGTCTAATCTTTTGGCTTCCCTGGGCCACATTGGATGAAGAGGAATTGTCTTGGGCCACACATAAAATACACTAATACCGACTGGGTACAGTGGCTCATGCCTGTAATCCCAGCACTTTGGGAGACCGAGGCAGGTGGATCACCTGAGACTGGGAGTTTGAGACCAACCTGACTAATATGAAGAAACCCCATTTCTACTAAAAATACAAAATTAGCTGGGCGTGGTGGCACATGCCTGTAATCCCAGCTACTTGGGAGGCTGAGGGAAGAGAGTCACTTGAACCTGGGAGGTAGAGGTTGTGGTGAGCTGAGATCATGCCATTGTACTCCAGCCTGGGCAACAAGAGCGAAACTCCATCTCAAAAAAAAAAAAAAATACACTAACACTAATGATAGCGGATGAGCTATAAAAAAATGCAAAAAAAAAAATTCATTATATATTTATTTACTTATTTTTATTTATTTTTTGAGACAGACTCTTACTCTGTTGCCCATGCTGGAGTGCAGCGGCGTGATGTCAGCTCACTGCAACCTCCGCCTCCCAGGTTCAAGCTACTCTTCTGCCTCAGCTTCCCAAGTAGCTGGGACTACCGGCACACACGGCCAGACTCAGCTAATTTTTTGTAAAAAAAATTATATTTTAAGAAAGTTTGCTAATTTGTGTTGGGCTGCATTGAAAGCTGTCCTGGGCCGCATATGGCCAGTGGGTCGTGGGTTGGACAAGCTTGACTTAAATGCTATGTGGCCTTGACCCCATCTTAGGCTATGGTTTCCTCTTCTGTGAAAAGGGACCAGTGGCTGGGGAGAGGGAACCAGAAGCTGAAGTGGGAGGATCACTTGAGCACAGGAATTCAAGATTGGCCTAGGCAACATAGCAAAACTCTGTCTCAATTTTAAAAATAAAAAATGCAAGCCGGGCATGGTGGTTCACGCCTGTAATCTCAGCAGTTTGGGAGACTGAGGTGGGTGGATCACCTGATGTCAGGAGTTCAAGACCAACCTGGCCAATATGGTGAAACCCCACCTCTACAAAAAATTAATTAATTAATTAATTAATTAATAATAAATGCAAAAGGGAACCAGAGTGACTATATTAGGGTGGTTTTGAGAATTCCCTGACATAATGTCTACAAAGCCACAGCAGGTGTCTGTCACATAGCAGGTGTTCCAACGCTGAGAGCTGATGTATTGCTGCTGTCATTATTGACTGGCCTGTTTTTCGAAACAGGACACAAAGGTGGGTTTTAGGAGCTCCAGAAAGACATGCTTGATTTCAATACTCAGCAAATAATAATGAAAGGAATATTAAAGTATATATAAACATTTTGAGGCCAGGTGCAGTGGCTTACGCCTGCAATCCCAGCACTTTGGGAGGCTGAGGCGGGCGGATCACCTGAGGTCAGGAGTTTAGACCAGCCTGGCCAACTTGGTGAAACCCGGTCTCTACTAAAAATATAAAAATTAGCCAGGTGTGGTGGCACACACCTGTAGTCCCAGCTACTCGGGAGGCTGAGGCAGGAGAATCACTTGAACCCAGGAGGCAGAGGTTGCAGTGAGCCAAGATCAAGCCACTGCACTCCAGCCTGGGTAACAGAGCAAGACTCTGTCTCAAAAAATAATAATAGGCCAGGCGCAGTGGCTTACGCCTATAATCCCAGCACTTTGGGAGGCCAAGGCAGGCAGAACACTCGAGGTCGGGAGTTCAAGACCAGCCTGACCAACATGGAGAAACCCTGTCTCTACAAAAAAAAAAAAAAAAAATACAAAAAATTAGCCTGGCGTGGTGGTGCATGCCTGTAATCCGAGCTACTGGAGAGACTGAGGCAGGAGAATCGCTTGAACCCGGAGGCAGAGGTTTTGGTGAACTGAGATCATGCCACTGCACTCTAGCCTGGGCAACAAGAGTGAAACTGTCTCAATAATAATAATAATAATTTAAAAATGAAGTGTAAGTAAACATTTCAAAGCAATGATCATTTATTTCTATATCTGGAAATATGCAGACTAACTGAATACAGGAATCCCTTCCTAAAAATGCTGAATGAAATAATAAAAAACGTGTGTGTGAAAGCACAGATGAACAGGCGTTACTTTATTTTATTATTTATTTGTTTATTTATTTATTTTTTATATATTTGTTAAAGATGGGGTTTCACCATGTTGGCTAGGCTGGTCTTGAACTCCTGACCTCAGGTGATCCACCCACCTCGGCCTCCCAAAGTGCTAGGATTACAGGCGTGAGCCACCTGTAATCCTTTTTTAATTTTATTTATTTTTATTTTTATTTTTATTTATTTTTAAAGATGGGACAGGTGTTAAACAGAAGCAATCAGAAGCCAGAATAACAAGAGAGCATGACTCCATCAGGGTGAGCCTGCACCGGGGCCTGTGCTTCCCGAGGCCCTGGGGAATGGCCAGCATGAATGGCCAGCATGCCAGGCACCTTCTGGGCAACACTTTTTCAGCCTGCTTGACCCCAGTTCTGATTCCGGCCACAGTTCTGATTCCGGCCACTGCTGAGGTGATGAGTGTTCTGTGGGCCTCATGCAGGTGCCACCTCACCTTGGGCACATGGGGCCCACCCCTCCCCTCCTGCCTGAGTCTCTCTGGGCAGATGCTCTTGGGAATCCCCTGGACCCTCAGGCATGCGCAGACCCAAGTTCAAAGGATTTGATGTCTATGCGGCCACTCTTGACCAATGAGTGACTCAAGCAAATACTCACTGTGTCTTTTTTTTTTTTTTTTTTTTTTGAGACGGAGTTTTGCTTTTGTTGCCCAGGCTGTAGTGCAAGGTCGCAATCTTGGCTCACCATAACCTCTGCTTCCCCGGTTGAAGCGATTCTCCTGCCTCAGCCTCCTGGGAGTAGCTGCGATTACAGGCATGCACCTGCTAATTTTGTATTTTTAGTAGAAAATACAAAATACAACAGTGTTTCTCCATGTTGGCCAGGCTGCTCTTGAACTCCCGACCTCAGGTGATCCTCCTGCCTCGGCCTCCCAATGTGCTGGGATTACAGGTGTGAGCCACCATGTGCGGCCTCAATGTGTCTTTTTTTATCTCCCATTTCATGAGACTCCTAGGAGGATCCTATGGGAATCAAGTACCTATCGCGGCCCCCTTGATAATGTGACCTTGTCCTGGGCTTGCCTTTTTCTTTGCTTCTCTCTCCAGCCCTCACTCCTGCTCCCTGGGATTATTTCCCTGATTAATTACACAAAAACCTTTGTCTGAGGCTCTACTTTTAGGGGAACTAAAATGAGAAAAGAGGAGAAAACACCTAAGGTCGGGACTTCTCAAAAGCTGATTCCCCAGGGGAGAAATGGGGAAAAAACAACTCAGCCACAGAAGACTTTGCTGTATCCACTTAGCTGTGCTGGAGAGGCAACAGAGGCTAAAAAAGAAATTCAGTAAAATGCACAACAAGCTAATACTCACATAGAGGAAAGCCCAAAATCATATTTCCTACGTGATTGGAAAAACACTAAGCCAAAAGCAATTTTTAAGTGGATCTGAGTTGGAAGTATCCCTAGGCGCCGCCTGGCAAAGGCAAACAAAAATCCTTTCTGGAAGAATATATTTTAAACACAGATTCAAAGACTTCCCACAAATAATTTCAAGGAACATAAGCTCATAATTAAACATCAATAAACTCATAGGGAAACAAACCGCAAGGAGCATGAGTCAGCAGAAACAACGAATAACAAGATGAGACCCACAAATACTGCGTAAAATAGAATGATGAGACGCAGGATAGAAAATAAGTGTTTTGGCCGGGCGTGGTGGCTCACGCCTGTAATCCAAGCACTTTGGAGGCCAAGGCGGGTGGATCACCTGAGGGCCGGAGTTCAAGGCCAGCCTGACCAACATGGTGAAACCCTGTCTTTAAAAAAAAAAATTAAAAAAAAAAAAAAGAAAATAAGTGTTTTAGGTCCGGTGCTCGCCTGTAATCCCAGCACTTAGAGAGGTCTGGACAAGAGGATCTTTTGAGCCCAGGAGTTCGAGACCAGCCTGGGCAATATAGTGAGACCCCATCTGTCTTTCTATATATATACATACACACACAGACACACAAACACAGAAAAAAAAATATTTTAAGGGCCAGGTGTGGTAGCTCACGTCTGTAATCCCAGCACTTTGGGAGGCTGTGGCAGGTGGATCACCAGGTCAGGAATTCGAGACCAGTCTGTCCAACATAGTGAAACATCGTTGCTACTAAAAATACAAAAAAAAAAAAAAAATTAGCTGGGTGTGGTGGTGTGCGCCTGTAATCCCAGCTACTCGGGTGGCTGAGGCAGGAGAATCAGGTTGCAGAGGTTGCAGTGAGCCAATCGTGCCATTGCACGGCAGCCTGGGTGACAGTGTGAAACTCCATCTCAAAAAAGAAGAAAAAGAAAAAATATTTTAATATGTTTAAAGAAGTGTAAAATGGACTGGGCGCAGTGGCGCACAGCTGTAATGCCAGCACTTTGGGAAGCCGAGAGGGGTGGATCACTTGAGGTTGGAAGTTTGAGACCAGCCCGGCCAACATGACGAAACTCTGCCTCTACCAAAAAAACAAAAATTAGTGGGGTATGGTGGCAGGTGCCCGTAATCCCAGCTACTCGGGAGGCCGAGTCATAAGAATCGCTTGAACCTGGGAGGCAGAGGCTGCACTGAGCCGAGAGGAGAAAGAGTGCAATGAACCTCCTCTGCCACAATAGGAAGGCCGAGAGACAGCTTCTAAATCCAGGAAAATCAGAGATCCATAGAGGAAAGAGAAGAAGTGACATTGCAGGATGTTGGCAAAGGGCAGCCCCAGGACGACGCATACGCTGCGGATCTGGAGAGAGCTTCTGCTCAGATGGAGGGCTCCCAAAAGGGTGTCTCAAGGAAACAAAATTGAGGAACTGGAACTGAGAGTGAAAATGAGTATTGAGAATCCTCTTAACAGGCTTTTTCGGAAGATTTAATCACGGGTCAAAGAAAATGAGCAAGTGAGAAGATGAGAGGGTGATGATTCACTCTGTGGGGGAAGGGAGGTTGACAAAGGTAGTATATTAGTTGGCTCAGCCGTAAACACCTTCTAGTGACTGTGAATGTAACCAAGAGCTGTGGTATTATGCTATTGAAAGAAAAGGAGAAAGAGTGTAAGTGACCCTCCTCTGTCACAGCAAGAAGCCAAGAGCCAGCATCTGAGCTGGACCTCTTGGGAGATAACCGGAATTGAAACCAGTGCTTTATTTAGGAAGTAAAAACCAGAAGAAACAACGGAATGAGTTGAAATGGATCCTTCGGGCGGGCAGGCTGACCTAGGGTAAAAAGCATGCTATTTTTGTTGTACTCCTTTAGCATTCCATGACTGTGTAAACACTCTGTACACATTATTTTGGGGAAAAAAAACGGACCCGAAGACCTATGAGAAGAAACCAAGACAATAAGGCTGTTTCCTTTTGAGATATGCCTGTCTCAAGCAATTCTCCTTTGGAAATTGAGTGAACATCCCTCCCCATTTTTTCTGTTGTCTCACTCCTGTAAGTAATCTTGGGAGGCAGGTATTGAGAAGGGTTCTCGGCGTTTTGTGAAATATTAACTTGCATATCTGTTATACGATTGTTATCAGGCAGGACAGAAGTAAAAATTCCCATTTTAAAAAAATTTATTATTATTATGTTTCAGAGACAAGGTTGCACTCTGTCACCCAGGGTGGAGCTCAGCAGCTCACTCAGCTCACTGCAACCTTGAATTCCTGGGCTCAGGCCATCCTCTCGCCTCAGCCACTCAAGTAGCGGGGACTATAGGCGCACACCACCATACCCAGCTAATTTTTAAATTTTTTGTAGAGGCAGGGTTTCACTGTGTTGCCCAGGCTGGTCTCGAACTCCTGGGTTCAACCGGTCCTCCCACCTCAGCCTCCCAAAGTGCTGGATTAGCGGCATAACTAATATTTCCATTTTACACACAAGACAACGTAGACCTCAAAAAGGGAAGTAACTCTCCAAAACCACACAGCCAGTCAGTGGCAGAGCTGGAGTCCTGACTCCCTGTTCTGTTTCCACACAGCTGGCCTCAGGCCCGGGGCCTCTTGGCCTTCACGCTTCCCCCAGCTGACCCCACCTTGCCTTCAGACACTTTCCACCACATCCCTGGCTCAGAGCCCCACCCGGAGGGGATCTTTAATATGAGCTATAGGCCGAGCCCATGATCCGGTCACAGACTAAGCTCTCATCCCGATCACTGACTAAGCCCTGATCCTGCCACGGAATGAGTCTTGGTCCTGGTCCTAGATAAAGCACTGAACCTGGTCATAGACTGAGCCCCAACCCCTTGCCACGAGCTCCTTAATAATGTATACCATTAAACACAAGTCAGGCCTGGTGCAGAAGACATGGACGGCTGGGACCATCCCTCTCCAGTGCCACAGAAACCCTGTCTCGGGGACAGAGCTGGTGTGGCTGTGGCCTGGCTAGCTTGCTCTGGCGTAGTTTCTCTCCATCCTGGACCAGAATTTACTCCACAGCTTGTGCCCATTCATTTCTGTCCCCTCCCGCTGCCCTCCCTGTGCAGCCCATGGTAATAAGCAGAGAGCAGGGGTCGTCTGTGATGAGTCATTCTTGCTCAGAACGAAGCAGTCCAGCATGGACAGCACCTGTCCTGGCTCCCTTGTCCTGGCTACAGAACTCACTGTTCCCCACCCTAGACCCTTCCCTCCATCCCTTGCCAGGCCAGCGTTCGCCAGCATGATTTCCAGGAGCTCCCAGAGTGCTGGCTTGTTACAGCTGCTGCCCTGCTCTTAGTGACCCGCATCTCCTCCGAGCAGCCCTCTGTGTCAGGTGGGAGGCAGGGCCGACTTCTGACCATTCTCGGCTCTTGTCCGCCCAGGAGAGGTGGAAGGTTAAGGGAAGAGCAGCAGAAGGCGCTGGAGCTGGGCAACTTGGAGGGGAGAGAGCAAGGAGGCAGAGGGGCAGGTGTCAGTGTATCACCGAGCCGTAAACACCAGGGCAGGCCGGGCGCGGTGGCTCACGCCTGTAATCCCAGCACTTTGGGAGGCCGAGGCGGGCGGATCACAAGGTCAAGAGATTGAGACCATCCTGGTGAACATGGTGAAACCCCATCTCCACCAAAAAATTCAAAAATTAGCTGGACGCGTGCCTGTCGTCCCAGCTACTCGGGAGGCTGAGGCAGGAGAATCACTTGAACCCAGGAGGTGGAGGTTGGGGTGAGCCGAGATCAGGCCACTGCACTCCAGCCTGGCAACAGAGCGAGACTCCATCTCAAAAAAAAAATGTCAGGGTGGGCGGGAAGCAGGGCTGGCCCTCCTCCGCTCTCCCTTGCTAGCTAGATGGAGAACTGACGCCCAAGATCCTACAGTGACTTAGGAGAAGAACGGGGCCTCACGTGTGGATTCCTGATACCAAAGGACAGAGACCCTACAGCTCCAGAGGCCAGAGGAGGCCTGTAAGGGAAGGAAGACCTTCCTAGTTATCTAAGTTGCCCAGCCCAGGGACCTCTGCTTGGAGGGTGTGGGGCTGCGATTCTCCATCGCCAGAGGACGGCAGCCAACACAGTTGTAGCGTGTGGTGCAGCCCGACCCTGCCAGGGGTGGAGATGGCTTGCTCTCTTGGCCACATTCCCTTTTGTGGGTTTGGAACCCAGATGTGTTCCCTGCACGGGATCTTGGGGTTCCAGAAGGGCCTGTTCTCCCTTCGATGCCCCCCAGATCCAGCACAGTTCCTCTGGGCAGCTCCAGGGCTCAGAGGCACTCAGAGGCCATAGGCACTCAGGACGTAGGAAGCATCTAGACCCACAGCAGAGTATCTATTTGGGGGGGAAACTGGGAGAGGATCCAGCCGAGTGGGGGCTTCTTATTGGAGCAGACGGGCTCTGAGAAAATAATCATAGACAGTGGGGACCCCGCTCTTCTCCAAGCCGAGGGGGTGGGTTGTGGTTTTCAGGCACTGGGCCCTCGCCTTGGCGCTGTGCCCCAGGGCTGAACTCCGCGGCCCACACACCCCACGAAACCAAAGCTGGCTGTCAGGGCCCCGGGGGCTGTGTCTCCCCAGGCCTATTGTCTCCCCCCTGGTTGTTTTCATGCCTTGGTGCCCCGAGGCTGGCCGCTCTGTGAAAGCTGAGTGTTGCAGGCTGGGTGCCTTGGGCAGTGGATTTGGACTGCGAGTCAGTGTGAGGGTGTCTACTGGGGAGGGCTCTTGCAGGCAGTGCCTGGAGAAGGGAGGGCAAAGAGGCCACACTGGGCAGGGGGAGAAGTCGAGCTGCGACAGGCCCAACCAGCCTCAGCTGCCTCGCTGGGAGCTTCGAATGACCTATCACTGCCCCCACCAGGCTTAAGAAGCCGGGCCTGAATTCATACCCAGCTGGATCAGTCCTTGAATATGAAGCTGTCCAGAGAAAGGCAGGACCGAGGAGGAGGCAAATCTCTGCAGCCGAGGCAATCCCTGGAGAGCTGAGCGCCCGCGACCCTCCCGCCGCCCGGGCAAGTCCTTCTTGAGGCGCATCTGGACATTGTGTCTCTGTGTCTGCTGTTCTGGGTTTTAGTGGACTTTTTTCTTTTTCTTTTTTTTTTTTTTTTGAGACAGAGTCTCACTCTGTTTCCCTGACTGGAGGGCAGTGGCATGATCTGGGCTCACTGCAACCTCCGCCTCCCAGGTTCGAGCAATTCTCCTGCCTCAGCCTCCTGAGTAGCTGGGATTACAGGCACCTGTCACCACGCCCGGCTAACACCGTGTTGGTCAGGTTGGTCTTGAACTCCTGACCTCATGATCCACCTCCCTCGGCCTCCCAAAGTGCTGGGATTACAGGCGTGAGCCACCGCACCCGGGCTTTTTAGTGGGCTTTTGAGAAATGCTTGGTGGATAAATGAATGCGTGAATGAAATAAGCCCCTCACACACGTTGCTCTCACTCTGCTCATCTACTGAATGGGGATAATATTTTCCACGCTGATGCTGTGAGGGCCAAGCTCATCATAAACACCAAGTGCCGTGGGCCTATGAGGCCTCCCCTGCTCTCTTTCGGTTGAGGTCCCCAAGGTTAGGGGAGGGCACGGAGGGGTGGGGTGGGCTTGGCAGTTCGTGGTTACTGCTTCAGGGGAAACCACAGCTGCCTTTGCTGGGGCAGTCAGTGAGGCCCAGGAGAGGGGAAGGTCACATGCAAGGTGGGCCGTGGGCACTGAGTCACTACCCAGAGGAAAACCACAGCCTCAGGAGCCCAACGCCAAAGGACAGGTGGCAGGTGAGTTGAGCCAAGAGCTAAGCAGACAGGATCGGGTATCCGGACAGCCGCCTCACCTCAAGGCCCAGCCCGTCCCATCCCGCAGGGGCAGCACCTGCTGTATGCTACAAGAGGGGCTGGCTCAGTGGCAGATCTCTGAGCCCAGGACCGAGCAAGAGCTGAGAGACCCTGGGCCAACACCATCCCCCTCTGGCTCTCCCCTAACCCTGGGAAAACAGGGACAATTCTTGGGTTTGAGAACATTCATCTGTGATATCATCATCTGAAGGTTCGATGCTTTCACCAACATCATTACAGTCTGGAGTGCTGCTGCTTGTCACGTTGCGTTCATCTACTGATTCCTCTGATAGCTGTGAAATGTCTTTGTCAGTTTCCTTCTCTTTCCTCTTTGTAGGAAAACAATTCTGAATTAACTGTGTGCAATGAAAGCTAAAACAAAATATTCAAAGATGGTATCTCCAGTGTATCATTTTTACACTTCCTTGAAAGATGGCCTAATGCTTTGGACAAGGCAGTACGAAAACTGAAAACAGGTGGACTAGCAAAGACTCACGTCGCTATTGAGTCCTTTCTTTCAGGCAATTTCATCATTCTCCTGTTTTCTTACTAGTTTAGTCTTTTTTTTTCAAAGCATGGTTGGGAATAGTTGATGAGTAATGATGAAATAGTTCCTGAGAGAATACAACAGCAAAATGTGTTTTGTTGTTGTTGTTTTTGGAGACGGAGTCTCGCTCTGTAGCCCAGGCTGGAGCGCAGTGGCGCGATCTCGGCTCACTGCAACCTCCACCTCCTGGGTCCTGGTTCAAGCAATTCTCCTGCCTCAGCCATTTGAGTAGCTGGGATTACAGGCACGCACCACCATGCCCAGCTAATTTTTTAATTTTTAGCAGAGACGACATTTCAGCTTGTTGGCCAGGCTGGTCTCGAGCTCCTGACCTCGTGATCCACACTCAGCCTCCCAGAGTGCTAGGATTACAGGCATGAGCCATTGTGCCTGGCCGCAAAATGTTTTATGATATAGGAAAAATAAGATCATGAAGATCCCATGACATATTTTAGATTTACAAATGATCCAGTAGATCCATATGATAATTACAAAATAAAATAAGCTTCATTTTTTTTTTTTTTTTTGAGGTAGGGTCTCCTGTATCATCTAGACTGGAGTGCAGCGGCTCACTGCAACTTCTGCCTCCCAGGCTTAGTAATCCTCCCACATCAGCCTCCCAAGTAGCTGGCAGGACAGGAGTGCACCGCCGCGCCCAACTAGTTTTTGGATTTAGGGTTTCACCATGTTGCCCAGGCTGGTCGCGAATTCCTGGGTCAAGCAATCTGCCCTGCTCGGCCTCTGAAAGTTCAGGAATTGCAGGCATGAGCCACCACACCCAGCCCTTCATTCTTTCTTTTTTAAGAAAAAAAAAAGTGGCTGGGTGTGGTGGCTCACGTGGGAGGCGGAGGCGGATGGCTTACCTGAGGTCAGGAGTTTGAGACCAGCCTGCCAACATGGTGAAATGCCATCTCTACTAAAAATAAAAAATAAAAAAATTAGCTGAATGTGGTGGCAGGCACCTGTAATCCCAACTACTCAGGAGGCTGAGACAGGAGCATTGCTTGAACCTGGGAGGTGGAGATTGCAGTCAGCCAAGATCGTGCCATTGCACTCCAGCCTGGGCAACAAGAGTGAAACTCCATCTCAAAAAACCAAACAAAACAAAAACCTAAAAGTTCTCTTTGGTTTCTGGGAGACCTCTGTGAACAAATAAAATTCATAAAATAACCCTCATAAATCATTTGAACTGCTCAAAAAAGAAACTTCAACCAGGCGCGATGGGTTATGCCTGTAATCCCAGCACTTTGGGAGGTTGAGGCAGGCAGATCGCTGAGCTCAAGAGTTCAAGACCAGCCTGAGCAACATGGCAAAAACCCCCTCTACTAAAAAGAAAAAATACAAAAAATACAAAAATCAGTGGCACGCACCTCTTGTCTCAGTTACTTGGGAGGCTGAGGCAGGAGGAAGGCTTGAACCTGGGAGGTGGGGGTTGCAGTGAGCTGAGATCATGCCATTGCACTGCAGCTGGGAAACAGAGTGAGACCCTGCCTTAAATAAAAAGAGAAAGAAAGAAACTTAGACTTAAAAATTAAAATTGAATTTGGGTCTAATAGTGGCCGGGCATGGTGACTCACACCTGTAATCCCAGCATTTTGGGAGGCCCAGGCAGGTGGATCACAAGGTCAGGAGATCGAGACCATCATGACCAAAATGATGAAACCCTGTCTCTACCAAAAATACAAAAATTAGCCGGGCATGGTGGTGTACACCTGTAGTCCTAGCTACTCAGGAGACTGAGGCAGGAGAATTGCTTGAACCCAGGAGGCAGAGACTGCAGTGAGCCAAGATCACACCACTGCACTCCAGAGCAAGACTCGGTCTCAAAAAAAAAAATTGTGTCTAACGGACCCTGAAGGTATGTTGAGAGTTAAAATGAAATTCCCCAAGGAGGACTTAGCTGAAGGTGCACCTCTCCCTGTGCCCAAGGAGGGAGGAAATGGTAGAGACTGTGACATTAAATGAGACTTCACCCAAATGTCAAATTATAAGCAAGAAATTCAAATAAATGCAAGTGAGGACAATATTGAGGACCCTGGTACCCCTGGTAAACATAGAATACGGGCTCCTTTGAGTGATGGGTAGTTCCAAGGCAGCTACCCCATCCTTCTTCCGGGTCTCCCCTACAGCCCTCCGGCTGGGAGGGCCAGGCCTGAAGGCGGCTTTTGCTTCTTCACTCCCTTTCCCAGCACTGACAGAATTCTCCTGTTGCCCACTGGAGCCTGAGGCTTGGCACACCAGCCATTCTGCTCTCATTGCTGCAGGCAAGGGGCCTTTGGCCACCCACAAAGTCCTTGTGAATCATCCTAGAGCAGGGTCAGAGGCAGGCCCTGCACTGCTGGGCACTGGGAGCCCCGAGCGCTGTTTCCCACACGGGTTTTTTTTTGTTTTGTTTTGTTTTGTTTTGAGACAGAGTCAGGCTGGAGTGTTGTGGTGCGAGCTCAGCTCCCTGCAACCTTCACCCCCCAGGTTCAAGCGATTCTCATGCTTCAGCCTCCTGAGTAGCTGGGACCGTAGGTGCGTCCATCATGCTCGGCTGATTTTTGTATTTTTAGTAGAGACGGGGTTTCACCATGTTGGCCAGGCTGGTCTCCAGCTCCTGACCTCATGTGATCCATCCACCTGAGGACCCTGAAGGTATACTGAGACTTAAAATGAAATCCCCCAAGGAGCACTTAGCTGAAGTCCATCTGTCCTTGTGCCCAAGTAAGGAGGAAAAAGTAGAGACTGTGACATTAAATGAGACCCCACCCAAAGCATTTAGCTCCTTGGGGAATTTCATTTTAACTCTCAATATACCTTCAGGGTCCATTACGCATCCCAAAGTGTTGAGATTACAGGTGTGAGCCACCACGCCCAGCCTCCCACTCGGGTTTATCTTCAAGTTACAAATAGCATCACAAGTATTGGGGAAACTGAGGCTCAGAGAAGGACGGTGACTGGCCTGGGGTTGCCTAGCAAATCATCAGCAGAACAGGGATCCTAGCCAGACCTTCTGCTGCCTGTTCAGAGCCTTGCCTTCCCTCTACAGGCCCAAGGCAGCTCATGCCATCCAAGGGTACAGGGGGCACAGGCTACTTAAGCTCATGGGACGCCGTGGGGGCTTGCATCCAGAAGGTTCCCTTTCATGAGAAGAGACTGTCATTGTACTTGTTCATGGGAGGTAGGAGAACCTATCTGTTAAGAGCTCCGGCTCAGGAGTTTGCAGTGTGTGGGTACTTATCCCGGCTGTACAGCTTATTCCTGTGTGGCCCGCAGAAGGGAAACTAACCTCTCTGTGCCTTGGTTTCCTTACCTGTTGGGGTGGTGGGAGGTTGAGTCCTTTTGGATGCTGGCTGAGCAGCTCCCTCGGATCCCCTTGGGTCTGGGGGATTACGATCAGTAAGGGTGACAGACCCTCACAGGACTCCAAGAGTAGGCTCTGGACTTGTCCAGACACGGACCCTGGGGCTGGAGAGTGGCACTGGGTGTGGGCACTAGGGGGTCAGGACAACAGGGCGTGGTGAATGGTCCCACGGCACTTCCTGAGCATCCGCTCCCGTCCCTCACGACCACCTTGAGTTTGTTCAGCCGTTTCTCATACTCCCAGCTTCCGCAAACTCATTCTTTCCATTTCCTCATCTTTCAGCTTCCTGGGCATGACCTCAGAGTCCACACAGCTCTGTGGCTGCTCTGAGACACACCCTTTCAACTTAGCCTCAGCCACTCAAACCACCGAGGGAGAAACCTGATTCCAGCCATGACAGAATCAGTGATCTTAGATTTACCTTACCATGGTAAACAACTGTAAATTTTATTTTTTAATTTTTTAAAAATTTATTTATTTATTTTTTTAAAGATGGGGTTTCACCATGATGGCCAGGCTGGTGTTGAACTCCTGACCTCAGGTGATCCGCCCACCTCAGCCTCCCAAAGTGCTAGGATTACAGGCGTGAGCCACTGCACCTGGCCACAACTGTAAATTTTAACTGGGCAAAATAGAATATCCAACAGCAGTTTGTAGGCATTGGACAGCAGCCAATGCGGGGCTGTGATCGTTGGAGAAGGGGTGCACTTAGGTGAGCCTCACTTGTTTGTTGTTGTTTGGTTTTGTTTGTTTTTTTTTGAGACAGGGTCTTTCTCTATCCCCCAGGCTGGAGTGCAGTGGGACGATCTCTCATTGTAACCTCCGCCTCCAGGATTCAAGCAATTCTGACTCAGCCTCCTAAGTAGCTGGGACTACAGGTGTGTGCCACCACACCCCGCTAATTTTTGTATTTTTTGTAGAGACGGGGTTTTGCCATGTTGCCCAAGCCGTTCTCAAACTCCTGAGCTTAAGCAATCCACCTGCCTCGGCCTCCCAAAATGCTGGGATTACAGATGTGAGTCACTGTACCCAGCCAAAAAACTGACATTTTGGACTGCAGAACATATTTGAAATTAAGAACTCACTGGATAGGTTTAGCAAGAGACTATATACAGCAGAAGGCAAGATTAGTGAACTTAAAGACCGGTCAATAGAAATTATTCACATTGCCGGGTGTGGTTGCTCACGCCTGTAATCCTAGCACTTTGGGAGGCTGAGGTGGGTGGATCATTTGAGGTCAGGAGTTCGAGACTAGCCTGGCCGACATGGTGAAACCCTATCTTTAAAAAAAAAAAAGAAATTATTCACATTGAATCAGAAAGCAAAAAGAATAATAGAAGGAAAAACAGAACTGAGTATGAGAGATGCATGGGACATGCTCAAAAGATCTAACATAAGTGTTTGGAATTCCTCTGAGAGAATAGGAGAGAAGCAGTATTTGAAAAAATAATGGGCTGGGCATGGTAGCTCATGCCTGTATTCCAATCATTTTAGGAGGCTGAGGTGGGAGGATCACTTGAGCCTAGGAGTTCAAGACCAGTGTAGCCAACATGGCAAAACCTTGTCTTTACATAAAATACAAAAATTAGCCAGGCGTGGTGGCGTACAGCTGTAGTTCCAGCTACTCGAGTGGGAGGATCAGGATCACTTGAGCCTGGGAGAGTGAGGCCGCAGTGAATCACGACTGCACCACTGTACTCCAGCAGCCTGGCCAACAGAATGAGACCTTGTCTCAAAAAAAGAAAAGAAAAGAAAAGAAAAAGAAATAATGGCGGAGAATTCCACACATATGATGAAAGGCATCAAGCCACAGATTCAAGAATGTCAATGAGCTCCAAGCAGAGTAAGCATAAAGTAAACTACACTTAGGCTCATCATAGTTAAATTGCTGAAAATCAGAGACAAAGTAGAAAGTCTTTTTTTTTAAATAGAGACGGGGTTTCACCATGTTGACCAGGATGGTCTCAATCTCTTGACCTTGTGATCCACACACCTCGGCCTCCCAAAATGCTGGGATTACAGGCATGAGCCACGGTGCCCAGCCAAAAGTCTTAAAATAAATCATATATATACAGTTTCTTTTCTCACGCCACCACACCCTACTAATTTTTGTATTTTCAGTAGAGACAAGGTTTCACCATGTTTGTCAGGCTGGTTTTGAACTCCTGACCTTGTGATCTGCCCGCCTCAGCCTCCCAAAGTGCTGGGATTACATGTGTGAGCCACTGTGCCCAGCTAAAGGAAACCATATTTTAAAAGAGAGAGAGAGAAAAAACAACAACGACAACAATACAATTGATGGCAGACTGTGGAAGCCAGACAACAATGAAATCATGTCTTTAAAACCATGAAAAAGGCTGGGCGCAGTGGCTCATGCCTGTGATCCCAACACTCTGGGAGGCCAAGGCAGGCAAATCACCTGAGGCTAGAAGTTCAAGACCAGTCTGGCCAACATGGCAAAACTCCATCCCTACTAAAAATACAAAAATTAGCTAGGCATGGTGGTGCACGCCTGTAATGTCAGCTACTTGGGAGGCTGAGGCAGGAGAATCACCTGAACTCAGGAGGTGAGGCTGAAGTGAGCCGAGACTGTGCCACTGCACTCCAACCTGGGCAACAGAGCCAGACTCTCTCTCAAAAAATAATAATAAAATAAAAGAGCAAGATAAGATAAAATGCTAAAAATACCTCCCACGCTACAATTCTATGCCCACTTCAAAATATAAAGTAAAAGAAACATGTTATCAAACAGACCAAAGCAGAAAGAATTTGCTTTGTTACTCGCGCACATTTGCACTGTAAGAAATACTTGAGGCTGCGGCCGGGCGCGGTGGCTCACGCCTGTAATCCCATCACGTTGGGAGGCCGAGGCGGGCGGATCACGAGGTCAAGAGGTCGAGACTATCCTGGCCAACATGGTGAAACCCCATCTCTACTAAAAATACCAAAAAAATTAGCTGGGCGTGATGGCGTACACCTGTAGTCCCAGCTACCCAGGAGGCTGAGGCAGGAGAGTTGCTTGGACCTGGGAGGCGGAGGTTGTAGTGAGCCGAGATCGAGCCACTGCACCCCAGCCTGGCGCCTGGTGACAGAGCAAGACTCTGTCTCAAAAAATAAATAAATAAATAAAAAAGAAATACTTGAGGCTGGGTACGGTGGCTCCTGCCTCTAGTCCGAGCACTTTGGGAGGATTGCTTGAAGCCAGGAATTCAAGACCACATGAGCAGCATAGTGAGACCATATGTCTTACAGAAAATAAATGAGCCGGGTGTGATGGTGCACGCCTGTAGTCCCGGCTGCGCTGGCGATGGAGGTGACGGTGAGCTGTGATTGTGCCACTGCACTCCAACCTGGGTGACAGAGCAAGGCTCAGTCTCGGCTCAGAAAAAAAGACAAGAAAGAAAAAGAAAAGAAAAACTTGAGGAGGTTTCTTTTCTTTTCGTGTTTATTGAGACAGAGTCTCGTCCTGCCGCCAGGCGCCAGGCCGGAGTGCAGTGGCTCGATCTCGGCTCACTACAGCCTCCACCTCCCAGGATCGAGCCATTCTTCTTCTTCAGCCTCCCGAGTAGCTGGGACGACAGATGCATGCCACCACGCCCAGCTATTTTTTTATATTTTAGTAGAGATGGGGTTTCACTGTGTCGGCCAGGATGGTCTCGATCTCTTGACCTCATGATCTGCCCACCTCGGCCTCCCAAAGTGCTGGGATGACAGGTGTGAGCCTGCTTTTGCTTTTTAATTTTTGAGACTGGGCGTTGCTCTCGCTCAGTCACCCAGGCTAGAGTGCAGTAGCACTACCACAGCTCACTGCAGCCTCGGCTTCTCCGCCTCGGGCCACCCTCCTGCCTCAGCCTCCCAGGTAGCTGGGACCACACCACGCATGAACCACCACGTCCAACCGATTTTTTAAAAGTATTTATAGCCTGGGAGCGGTGGCTCACTTCTGTAATCCCAGCACTTTGGGAGACCAAGGAGGGTGGATCAACTGACGTCGGGAGGTCGAGATCAGCCTAGCTGACATGGTGAAACCCCTGTCTCTACTAAATATACAAAATTAGCTGGGCGTGCATGCCTGTAATCCCAACTACTCGGGAGGCTGAGGCAGGAGAATCACTTGAACCCAGGAGGTAGAGGCTGTAGTGAGCTGGGATGGTGCCAGTGCACTCCAGCCTGGGCAACAGTGTGAGACTCCGTCTCCAGGAAGAAAAAAAAGTATTTGCAGTGACGGGGTCTCCCTGTGTGGCCCAGGCTGAGGGAGTGATGGAAAAGGATCATCACTTTAGGCTGATGGAAAATGATCCCTGATGGTATTGCAAGAAGCAATGAAGAGCACAGGCAAAGAGTAAAAATGTGTCTAATGAGAATCAAATATTGGCTATTTAAAACAACATCTCATAAGACTTTTTACATAAAATATATGAGCCCCAGTGTGGTGGCTCACACCTATACCACTAGCACTTTGGGAGGCCAAGGTGGGAGGATTGCTTGAGGCCAGGATTTTGAGACCAGCCTGGGCAACATAACAAGACCCTATATCTATAAAAAAAAATTTTTTTTAATTAAAAAAGAAAATTACCCAGGCATGGTGGTGCATGCCTGTGGTCTCAGCTTCTGAGACCACAGTAGCTACTGAGACCTCCCTATAAAGCAGGAGGATCGTTTGAGCCCAGGAGGTCCAGGTTGCAGGGAGCCGAGATCATGCTGTGCCCTCCAGCTGGGGCAACACAGCAAGACCCTGTCTTAAAAAAAAAAAGTAAGCATATGACAACAATAACACCAAACAGGGGAGGGAACTAAATGAGAGTTAACTATTACAAGGTTATTGCATCATTTAAATGTAAATTGTAAATGCTGTAACGTAACATAGATTGAAATAAATCAAGGATGCATATTATAATCTCTAAGATGATCACTAAAATAATAGTAAAAGAAAATGCAATTAAAAAGCTACCAGTAGGCTGGGAGAGGTGGCTCACACCTGTAATCCCAGCACTTTGGGAGGCAGAGGCAGGCAGATCACGAGTTCAGGAGATCGAGACAGTCCCGGCCAACATGGTGAAACCCGGTCTCTACTAAAAATAGAAAAATTAGCTGAGTGTGGTGGTGGGGCCCTGTAATCGAAGCTACTCAGGAGGTGGAGGCAGGAGAATGGCTTGAACCCCAGAGGTGGAGATTGCAGTGAGCAGAGATCTGGCCACTGCACTCCAGCCTGGGGTCAAATCGAGACTCCATCTAAAAAAAAAAAAGCTAACAGAACAAAATGAAATTAGTTTTTAAAAATATTGACTAATCAAAGGGAAGCAGGAAAGGAGGAATAAAGGAACAAAAGATAAACAGAAAACAACTTGATAAACCCACCTATGCCAGTAATTGCAATTAATGTAGATAGTGTAAATACGCAAATTAAAAGACAAACACTGGCCGGGCACGATGGCTCACGCCTGTAATCCCAACACTTTTGGAGGCTGAGAAGGGCAGATCACTTGAGGTCAGTAGTTCAAGACCAGCCTGGCCAACATGGTGAAACCCCATCTCTACGAAAAATTCAAAAATTAGCCAGATGTGCTTGCTTGAACCCAGGAGGCGAAGGTTGCTGTGAGCCGAGATCGTGCCATCACACTCCAGCCTGGGCAACAGAGCGAGACTGTCTCAAACAAACAAACAAATATTGTCAGATTAGATTAAATAACTCCAACTCTGCTGTTTACTAAAAGCACACTTTAAATATAAGGACGTAGGCCAGGCACAGTGGCTCACCCCTGTAATTCTAGCACTCTGGGAGGCCAAGGCAGGCAGATCACTTGAAGTCAGGAGTTTGAGACCAGCCTGGCCAACATGGTGAAACCCCCTCTCTACTACAAAAACAAAAATTAGCTAGCAAGATGGTGCACGCCTGTAGTCCCAGCTACTTGGGAGGCTGAGGCACGAGAATTGCTTGGATATGGGAGGCGGAGGTTGCAGTGAGCCGAGATCACACCACTGCACTCCAGCCTGGGCGACCTAGCAAGACTGGCTCAAAAATAAATAAATAAAATAAAATAAACATAAGGACATAAAAAGGTGAAATTAAAAAGTTAGAAAGCAGTCCTTCAGTCAGATGTGGTGGCCTGTAATCCCAGCATTTTGAGAGGCTGAGGCGGGTGGATCACAAGGTCAGGAGTGCAAGACCATCCTGGCTAACATGGTGAAACTCCATCTCTACTAAAAATACAAAAAATTAGCCAGGCGTGGTGGCACGCACCTGTAACCCCAGCTACTTGGGAGGCTGAGGCAGCAGAATTGGTTGAACCTAGGGGCTCACTGCAACCTCTGCCCCTGGGTTCAAGCAATTCTCCTACCTCAGCCTCCCAAGTAGCTGGGGTTACAGGCATGTGCCACCACATCCAACTAATTTTGTATTTTTAGTAGAGACGGGGTTTCACCATGTTGGCCAGACTGGTCTCAAACTCCTGACCTCAGGTGATCCACCCGCCTCAGCCTCCCAAAGTGCTGGATTACAGGCATGAGCCGCCACGCCCAGCCGACTTGTCTTTCACTATAAAATACAATAGTAGATATAGGCTTTTTGTGGATGTCTTTCATTGCTTTGAGGAGGTGCCTTTTTAATTCTTACTTTGATAAGAAGTTTCATCATGAATAAATGTTGAATTTCTCCCATGTCTCTTTCATATTTTACCTTTTTTTCTTTCTTTGTTGAATTCTTCGTAATTTTTTAAGCTTTAATTTTTTTCTTTTTTTTTTTTTAAGACAGGGTTTCGCCATATTGGTCAGGCTAGTCTCGAACCCCTTACCTCAGGAGATCTGCTCACCTCAGCCTCCCAAAGTGCTGGGATTACAGGCGTGAGCCACTGCGCCCGGCAAAGCTCTACTTTTCAATTTACTATTCTGTCTTCAACTTTGTCTAGTCAGCTTTTTTACCTGTCTTTTGAGGGTTTTTAATTTTAATTCTTGCAGTTGCATTTGTAAAAGTTTAATCTGATTCATCTTTAAATATGCCTAATTAATATTATTAGTTTATTTCTCATTCTATTTTCAGTATCTTTTTTTTTACTTCATTAAATACATTAAAATACTTATTTTCTATTCTGTGTCTCATCATTCTATCTTATGCAAAATTTGTGGGTCTCACCCTGCTATTTATTTATTGTTTCTGCTGACTCATGCTCCTTGTGGTTTGTTTCCATATGAACCTATTAATTTTTATTTATGAGGTCATGTTTCTTGTAATTCTTTGTGGGAATGCTTTGAATCTGTGTTTAAAATATGTTCTTCCAGAAAGGATTTTTGTTTGCTTTTGCCAGGCGCCTAAGAGTACTTCCAACTCAGAATCACCTGAAACATTTTTTTGGCTTAAGGTTTTTCTGGTTATATAGGGAATATAATTTTGGGCTTTTCTCTGCCTGAATGTTGGCTTTTGGACTTCCTTTTTACCCTGTGTTGCTTCTCCAGCCACAGCTAAGAGGCTACAGCAAAGTCTTCTGTAGGTGAGTTGTTTTCCCTATTTCTCTCCTAGGGTACTGACTTCTGAGAAGTTCCAAATTAGGAGGAGACGAAGGGTCCTACCTCCCAGGACCAGACTTCAGGCCTTTTCTCCTCTTTCCTGGTTAGTTTTGGCTCTCTTAAAAGCAGAGCCTCCAAGTTTTTTATGTAATTTTTTTTTTTTTTTTTTTGAGATGGAGTGTCACTCTGTCACCTAGGCTGGAGTTCAGTGGCGTGATCTCAGCT
>PVKP010038225.1:0-21045 GCA_004027715.1 Plecturocebus donacophilus
GGGTGACAGAGAGACCCTGTCTCAAAAAAAAAAAAAAAGAAAAAATTAGCTGGATGTAGTGGTACGTGCCTGTAATCCCAGCTACTCAGGAGGTTGAGGGAGTAGAATCACTTGAACTCAGGAGGCAGAGGTTACAGTGAGCCAAGATCGAGCCACTACACTCCAGCCTGGGTGACAGAGTGAGACTCCTCAAAAAAAAAAAACTAGTTTTTTTTCTGTTTTATAATTCATGCATATATTCTTACTGTAAAATTTCAAACATTTCAGATAAAATGGAACTTTCCCCAGCTACCTCCCCAGTCCTACCCATCCCATCCTGTTCCATCCCCAGAAGTGACCGCTATTGACTGGTTTAATATCTGTGTGCCTCCATTTCTCCATTTGCAAAATGGGAATAACAGTACCTCTTTCATAGGGTTCTTGTGAGGATTAAATTAATTAGTGCCGGCTGGGCGAGTTGGCTCACACCTGTAATCTCAGCACTTTGGGAGGTTAAGGTGGGTGGAGCTTGAGCCCGGGAGTTTGAGACCAACCTGGGCAGCATAGTGAGACCGCCCCCGCTCCCTCCCCCCCGGCCTAATTAAAAATTAGCCAGGTGTGGTGGGGCATGCCTGTGGTCCCAGCTCCTTGGGAGGCTGAAGCAGGAGAATTGCCTGAGCCCAGAAGGTTGAGGCTTCAGTGAGCCATGATTATGCTACCACATTCCAGCCTGGATTATCTTAAAAACAAATTGCTTAGTGTTCAGCTCATGAAAAGCTCTCTCGAAGAATATGCATGACTATTTTACATATTTTACTAATACTATCCTTCCAGAACTTGTTTTTCTATTAGGTATGTATCCATAATCACCTTAGTTTTCTGTAAAAGGAAGTATTTTTCAGTTAATTTTTTTCTTTTTTTCAATTTTTTGAGACGGGGTCTTGCTCTGTCACCCAGGCTGGAGTGCAGTGGTGCAATCTCAGCTCACTGCAACCTCCACCTCCCCAGCTCAAGCGATTCTTCTGCCTCAGCTTCCCCAGTAGTTGGGGATACAGACGCACGTCACCACACCTGGCTCATTTTTGTATTTTTAGTAGAGACGGGGTTTCACTATGTTGGCCAGGCTGGTCTTGAACTCCTGATCTCAAGTGATCCACCCACCTTGGCCTCTCAAAGTGCTGAGATTACAGGCATGAGCCACCACACCCGGCCTTTTTCTCTTTTTAATGAAAGCACTTGGGGTGCCGCATAGTGGTCTCAGCAGCACCCCTGTTTGCTGTTCGGCCCACTAGCATTTCCTCAGCACCTGCTCTGGGCCAGCCCCTGTGCTAATTCCCTTCTCGTGTGGCCCGCTGCACGCATCTCACATGCTCTTCCTCAGCCTGCTGGCTGCAGCCCCTCATCTGACATGACCTGGAAATCTGGGGGCACCATCTCAAAGCCTTGACTCCCGCCCCCAGACTGTGATGATCTGGAGGCCTGGGGGCTTATGACTTTCTTAACTGCTGGGTTAACGGGCACCGGCTTTGGGGCCTCTGCCGGGAGGTCAGAGTCAGGCTGCGGCGGAAGTTACAGAATCAGAGACATTCCTTTCTTTTCTACAAACTGTGAAATCCTCATAATCCCTGCTTTGGGGAAAGAGATGACCCTTGTCCTGCCAGGCACTTGATCTTTGATCTACCCACCTGGGTGAAGGTGCTGGCCGCACCCCGGGGTGGCCCCTGTCACACAGTGTGCATGGGGGGTGGAATTGGCAAAGCCCACCGGAGAGGCGGGGCTTATGGACAAGTGCTGGGAGAAGCCTCAGGCCCCGCCCCCAAACCGAATGCCTGTCAAGGCCAAATGGTTCTCAGTGTTTGGGGCTGAGTTTTTCCTTTTTTTTTTTTTTCTAAATGGAAAAATCAATAGAGTGAGCCCAGCACTTAGGAAGCTATATAGGTTGCGGTCCCTCAGAGCTGGGGGGCCATCGGCCCGGCCAGAGCCAGACATCCGCTGTGCCGCCCTCCCAACCAGGCCTGTTCTAAGGTCCGGGTGGGTCTGCAGTCCTCCTCAAACACCCTGGGAGTGCCCAGCAGGGCGGAACACATTGGGAAACCAACACCCTAAAGGCACAGGGAAGTATCCCTGGAACTAAAAATCGTTCTGGAGACTTGCCAGGGGGGCCACAGATTGGGACTGCATTAAGGCTCCCCGGCCCGGCTCTGGGTTGGTGTAGTAGGGAAGGGGCGCCCAGGGAGGACATGAAGAGGCTTAGGCCGAGGGGTCTCAGATGATGTATTTACTCCTGTGCTTGGCAGCTGGCCCGTGGTGACAGGGAGAGCTGGAGGCTGGCCATCTTGGAAGGCGGCCGAAGGCCCATGTGTCCTCTTAGCCTCTGGCCCCAGAGGGCGGATGGGGATGTGAAGCTTGCTGACAGAGCATTTTCTGAGCTGTTGGGTCCGGGACTGGGGGTCCTACATTGCAGGGAAGCCCAGCAGTGTCATTTCCTCCCATGCATCTGTACAAAGGGGTGCTGGGCTTGGGAGGGGGCCCCCGTGTTCACAGCCTCACCCCCAAGTTGGCTACTCCTGGGTTAGAGACTATGCCAGGGTTGGCCTGTCCCCTCTTCCCTGTCCCCCGAGAGCCTTGCTTGCCTTGTGGGAGGTGGGGAAGGGAGCTGAGAGCTCTGGGATCTTCAGTTTGTTCCTGCTTTTCCTTGCAGCTAAGAGGCCAGTGTCGCCATACAGTGGGTACAATGGGCAGCTGCTGACCAGTGTGTACCAGCCCACCGAGATGGCCCTGATGCACAAAGGCCCGGTGAGTGGGTCCCCAGGTCCCCGTGATGCGGCTGGGCTACAGAGCACAGCCTTAGCGGGTCAGCGGGAGAGGGCCATGTGGCTGGAGCTGGGTTGGGTGGAAGTGGTGGGGAAAGGCAGGCTTCTCCATCTGGTGCTTCTACCAGCCAGTCCGGAGCCCTAGTTCTCAGCTTCCTTCTCCTGGAGCCGGTGTGCCCACCACCTTCAGTTGCACTGCAGTGGGGCCTGCCCTGTGTCACTGGGGCATCCACACAGGCCGTGTCTGGATGCTGCAGGGAATGCTGGGTGAGCTCTCCTTGGTGGGAGCTGCCAGCTTTATTCCAGAGAATCTGGGGAGGGACAAAGGAGGGTCTCAGCCAGGTGCTCCCAAAGTGGACAAGGGACCAAATGTAGCAGGTCTGGAGAGGTGTTTGTTTACTTCTGAACCACAGCTGTGCCAAGGGGGTTGACGCCTCCCCTCCCACTCCGGCAGGCAGTGAGTCTCAACCTCACATCTCCCCTGGGTTCTGGAAACTAGATGCTCCATTAGCAAGGGCAGTGGGGGGAGCAGGAAGACAGCGGGTTGGATTCTACTCACTTCTATATGTAGTCCTCCTCCCGGCTGGCAGAGGCTGTGGGGAGAAGTCAGTGACCCGTCTTGGCAGGACGCTGGGAACAGGAAACAAGGAGGTCAGCCGGGTGGCGTTCTCATCCCCCTCCCCGCCCTCTCTGTGAAAGCCCCAGGGCAGGGGGAGGCAAGTGTGGCTGAAGCGTCCAATCCCAGCACCTCTCCTCTCCCTTAGCCTGAACCTGAGCCTGGGCAGAGGAGAGTTTCCCGAGGACCAGGAGTGGAAGCTGCTCCACTGCGGGCCGCCAACCCTGGGGGCGTAGGCAGCCACAGAAGCCTTTCCTGAGTGGCTTCCCTCACCACCATTGCGCCTTGCTCCCCAGCGTGTTTGGAGTCAGATTCCTGGGGGATGATGTGGACTAACATGGAGATTTTATCTGACTAGTTCTCAAAACATGGTCCCTGGCCACCAGCATTAGTCTCACCTGGGAACCTGCTAAAAGTGCAAATGGGGGCCGGGCGCAGTGGTTCACACCTGTAATCCCAGCACTTTGGGAGGCTGAGGCACATGGTTCACTGAGGTCAGGAGTTCAAGACCAGCCTGGCCAACACACCGAAACCTTGTCTCTACTAAGAAAAAGAAAAAAAAAAAAAGCCAGGCGTGGTGGCACATGCCTCTAGCCCCAGCTACTAGGGAGGCTGAGGCCAGAGGATCGCTTGAACCTGGGAGGTGGAGGCTGCAGTGAGCCAAGATCTCACCATAGCACTCCAGCCTGGACAACAATATTTTTTAATCTCAAAAAATAAAAATAATAAAAGTGTGGGTGGGGCGGAGCCAGAGCTGGGATAGAGCCAACTGTTCACATCCCTTCAGGGCATGGCCCCTAGGGGGCACTATCCAGAGCAGATCTGTAAGCCCTGCATTCAGCACTCCCTCCCCCAGCCCTAGTTGCTGCCAGCTGCGTGGGGCTCACTGGGGAGGGTCCAGCTAGGAGTTGGTGAGGCTTAACAAGCAGTTCAGGTGATTCCAATGCACACCAGGTTCAGGGCTACGTGGACAGGGGCCATTGCAGACAGGCCTGAGGCCCTCCTGGGTCTGATTGACTTGAAGGCTGGTTCGGGGCCTGGGAGCTACAGAGATTTGGTGGCAGCTCTTTCCCATAGGGCTAAGACACAGGGGCCAGGAATTCACCTTCCCTGCAGCATGGGGGCCGGAACAGCTACCTCAGGACCCTCTAAATCCCACAGCCAGTGTCTCATCCATAGGGGAGCAAGACCCAGTTCCAGGCAGAGAATTCAGGTTTCAAGACAACAAATCCGGGCCAGATGCAGTGGCTCATGCCTTTAATCACAGTGCTTTGGAAGACTGACATGGGAGAATTGCTTGAGGCTGGGGCTTCGAGACCAGCCCTGGCAATGTAATGAGACACCCCCAACCCCGCACCATCTCCACGAAAAAAAAAAGACTCCAAATCAGACCGGCCAGCCTAGATGCCCAGAGAGAGGTGTGGGCACACCCAGGGCCATTCCCTCAGCCAGGGAAGCCGCAGCTGTGATGCTGGGGGCTGGTAGTGACAGTGGTAGACTCAGGATAAGATTCTTGGAGGGAGGGGGCCTGGGAGTATACCAGACAGGTAGTAGCAGCTGCGTGTGGCTGACCCTCCACTGGCCCTAGGGTTTCCCTAAAGAATTGGAAGTGGGAGGGGGGCTTGGGAAGAGGACCTCCCTCTGTGAAGCCCCAGCACCATCCAAGGTCACCAGGGGCCCTGTTCCCATGCCCAGAGGCAGGGTGAGGTAAGGGGCTCAGATCTGGCTGTCCCAGGCCGCCTCTGGGACCCAGCCAGAGGGGACAGAGGAGCTGAGAGGGAAGCTGTGGGGGATGGGGGGAGCTGGCAGGCCCAGCCCTGCAGGAAGCGAGTGTTTGTGCATCCGCCCCAGCGGAACCTGGCTCCTGATCCCCGACCGTGAGACCGCCTGTTCTTCCTTCCAGTCCGAAGGAGCTTACGATATCATCCTCCCACGGGCCACCGCCAACAGCCAGGTGATGGGCAGTGCCAACTCGACCCTGCGGGCTGAAGACATGTACTCGGCCCAGAGCCACCAGGCGGCAACGCCGTTGAAAGATGGCAAGAACTCTCAGGTCTTTAGAAACCCCTACGTGTGGGACTGAGTCAGCAGCGGCCAGGAGAAGCGGGCAGATTTGGGGAGGGCCCTGAGGACGTGGCCCCGGGCAAGAGACTCTCCAGGCTTCTCCTCCCCCTGGCAGGCTCAGCAGCATGGGCCCCAGAGCTGGATGGGCCTCCCTTTCTGCCAGTGTTTGTGTGGATGTCCTGGGTGTCCCCACCCACTCCTCAGTGTTTGTGGAGTCGAGGAGCCAACTGCGGCCTCCTGCCAGGGTCTCCTCGGCGGTCTCACTCCAGCCAAATAGTGTTCTTGGGATAGTGGCTGGACAGCGCCTGTGTTTCTCTGGAGATTCCTGCAACCTCAAGAGACTTTCCAGGCGCTCAGGCCTGGATCTTGCTCCTCTGTGAGGAACAAGAGTGCCTAATAAACATGTTTCTGCTTTATTAACTCTCGCTCTGGGGCTGTGGTTTCTGACCTGGGCTCCTGGCTTCCAATGAACCTTTCCTCCACTGTGGCCTGTGGGTGACCAGCCTTTCTCTTCCCTCCAAATCTAGCTCACATTTAAAGCTGCTGCAGATTTCTCCTTTTGTGCAATTAAGTAGCTGATGCCTCTCCCCAGCAAAGGATTCTTTAGCAGGTCCTCTGTCTGTATTGTGTTCGATCAGATTGAACACCTGGGCTCAGTGCGTGCCTAGGATGCAGTCCGGCACCTGGGCTTGTCTGAGGCCAGGCAGCTTTCCTCTGGGACCCCCCTCTAGTGGCTGCGGGGACAGGATTGGGAATGTAGGCCTTGAGCAGGTGGCTGTGTGTGTAAGGGAAGATGAACTAATTTCAGCTTCTCCTGGGATGAATGACAGTGAAGATCCCACAGGGGACAAAGTGGAGACTCTTCTGCTCCATGCTTTGAGATCACACCATGCGATAGTGCAAAGGAATGTCCTAGAGAGGGTCAGGAATTATTTACGAATGGGTTGACAAAGGTGCAAAGGGTTGGGCCAGGTTCTGGTTGGTTTCATTCCTGAGTGGTCATTAAAGTGTCTATTTGTGCAGAGCGCGGTGGCTCATGCTTGTAATCCCAGCACAAAAAAGAAAGTCAGTTTGCTCACTACTTTATGGTAAGCAAAAGCCTTTCCTCATAAGCTCATTTGTTTTTTAATTTTTTTTTTTTTAAGACAGTCTTGCTCTGTCGACCAGGCTGGAGTGCAGTGGCACAATCTCAGCTCACTGCAACCTCTGCCTCCCAGGTTCAAGCAATCCTCCTGGCTCAGCCTCTCGAGTAGCTGAGATTACAGACATGTGCCACCACACCCAGCTAACTTTTCTATATTTAGTAGAGACAAGGTTTCATCATGTTGCCCAGGCTGGTGGCAAACTCCTGGCCTCAAGTGATCTGCCCATCTCAGCTTCCTGAAGTGCTAGGGTTACAGGCATGAGCCACCATGCCTGGCCCACCAGCTCATTTTATTCCCTGAGGTTGCCCTGGGAGGTGGGCAGGACTAGTATTCTCTCCCTTTTCCAGACTCAGAGTCCCAGAACTATAGCATTTTGGGGTAAGACAGGGTCTCAGAGTGGTTATACCGCCCCCTTTTACAGGTAAGTGAACTGACCCAGAGAGGTCTGGGTGGCCAGGCCAACACCGACCAGGTTTTCCTAAGACTCTGATGGCCAGCAGCCTTTCTCCATGGCCCATGCTGGGCGAGCCAGTCCAGTGGGTGGCACTTCCAGCCGTGTGGATGAGACAGCAGGGTCCTGACCTTTGGATGCTGGCTCGAGGCTTTGCCAGGGGGCTGCCAGGCCTGCCCCAGGGAGCCCACTCCTCCCAGGCTTGGGGATGTTTCTCCCCAACTAGTCAGAAGCTATTTTCTGATACCAGTTGTAGGGAAGAAATGTTTTTGTTGAAAGGGAGAGAAAGGTTGCTGGGGAAAAAAAAATAAACTTCTCCCAAACTTCTTCTATGTTCCGATTGCATTGGCCTCCTGGGGACTGAAACACTATTTTTAAGTAAAAACCAGTGCTTGGGCCCCGCGCAGTAGAGTCCCTGTTGACTCTTGTTCTTTCTGGTTACTTTAGGCTCAGTCCCCACAAAGTAAAACGAGATGGTAGAAGCCCTCTTCCCTGGATCGCACGCCATCCTGATGTCCTCATTCCCCTGTACCCGGGCTGGGCCCAGCACCTTTCCCGTCCTTGTCATTGGAGCTGGGAGAGACCGGAGGCCACCGACCTGAAGCAGTGGACTGAGTGCGTCCCCGTGAAGCCCTGAGCATGTGACCGGAGTGCCTGGGGCCCCTCCCTTTCCTGCCCAGCCCATCTTCCTGGTCCCCAAGTGGCTGCGGCTGCAGGGAGCTGTCCCCTAGGCTGCCTCCAGCTCCCCTCTTGACACCCCCCCCAAATCATAACCCCTGCATCCCTGAGCTGTGGTTCTCCAGATGGCCATCCTCCCCGTTGTGAAAGGCAGGCCTCGGTGCCCCATCTTGACTCTGGACCTTCCTGGCCCCTCCATCTTGGTGTCTGGCATTGGCTTGTCCCGCCCTCTGCCTAGATGGATCTCCTCCATGAGTCTTTGGAAACAAGCCAGGGCAGAAGTTGGCCCTTGCCCTTCTCACTGGGGCCTCCTGCCACCACCTGGACTGTGGAAGGCCACTGAATGGGGGCAGAGCTCAGCCCGAGGCCTGGGCACACTGCTGCTCTCCACAGCCTGTGGGTCCCGGATCTGAGCCCCTGGGGTGTTTCACTCGAGAGCCCCCAAGCTGTCCACTTCTTCGTGGGTCCCACCAGCAAGCCAGCCCAGCCCTGCCTGCACTCTGCCCCCACTGTCCCTTGCCGTCTGGGACAAGGATGGCCACGCTGGGAGGAGGTGGCTCTCTCCATCCAGCACTACCTCATGGAGAGCTCACTAAGGATTTGGGAATGGCAGGCCACCCTGGCAACTGGGGTTCAAGGTGGCTCCTGTGGCAGGAACAGGTGTCAATGGGCCTGATTCCCGGGATCTCATGGGTTCTGGGAATGCAGCAGGGGCCTCCCATGGCTATTCCAACATCTCCAGTCAGGGCCTAGAAGCACCCTTAGGACATGTGGGGTCGGGGTCAGGATTGCCTTCTCAGGGACCAGTGGAGAGCCCTGGACCAGATGAACTGGAGTCTAGGCCTCTCCCGTGACTGGGACTTGGACGTGGGGAGGCCCATGAGATCCAGGACTAATGATTATGCTATTTCCTGATGGGCAAATATGTGAGTGGCATCCTCAGGTAAGTGAGACCCAGGACTAAAGACTGTGCTCTTTCCCGATGGGCAGATGCTTTAAGTTTCTACCTCACCTTGGGCAGCATCTGGGTGTACCGGCACTGGTTCATCACTGGAGGAGCCTCTTGTGTTCTGGGCCCTCGGACTTGCTCCAGAGGATCCTAATGGTCACCCAGGGAAGAGGGGGCCTTCTCAGGGCCTCCATGGCGCTGGCACCAAGGACAGAGATGGGCACAGCTCCAGGCTGGTGAAAATGGGCTCTCTTTAGCATCATTTCCTAGGGTCTTTCCTGCCTCTGGTACCAGACGGAGCTGACTTATCCAAGGTGGGCCCTGGAGCTGAGTCCTCAGCCGAGCAGCACCTCTGGGTGCCAGGGTGGAGGGTGACGACCTAGCAGCACCTCCTCAGGGGAGGTGCCCTGTAGCCAGTCCCACCACTCTCCAGTGCTACCCCTGTCCCCAGCAGCCTGTGCCTTTGTCACTGGCATATTTTTCCAGAGCTAAATTGGGCATGTGAGCCCTGCAGAGTAGGACTGCAGCCCTGCCTGTGGCCCCTGGACTCCGTTGCTGGCTTGCTGAAATCCATGATCACAGCGTAATTTCCCTCCGGTGGAAGGGAAGCGGGGAGTTCCGCGGACCTCATGCCGCTCTTGGTCTAGCTTAGCAGCCGTAAGATCCCTTAGTGAATCAAGACACTTTCCTAGGTGATAATTTCTTTCTTTCTTTCTGAGACGGAGTTTCGCTCTTGTCGCCTAGGCTGGAGTGCAGTGGCGCAATCTCAGCTTACTGCAACCTCCACCTCCTGGCTTCAAGCAATTCTCCTGCCTCAGCCTCCCAAGTAGCTGGGATTACAGGCACACACTGCCACACCCAGCTGACTTTTTATTTTCAGTAGAGACGGGGTTTTACCATGTTGGTCAGGCTGGTCTCAAACTCTGCCCTCAGGTGATCCACCCGCCTCAGCCTCTCAAAGTGCTGGGATTACAGGCGTGAGCCACCGTGCCCAGCCTCTAGGTGATAATTTCAAAGGAGTCCCTGATAGTGCCTGATGCCCAGAGGCTGCAGTCTCCAGTGGATGTGGGTTTGTGTATAGCCTGAGTCCTCTGGGGATCTGCTCATGAGGCTTAGGGAGGGATGAGCTCCTAGAAGATGCAGGCTGCCAGTATTCAGGAGTACCCACCCACCGGCCCTGCTTACTCCCTCCTGGGCCAAGTGGCGAAGATGACAGATGAGTTCTCAGGAGGAGAGAGGCGGCTTCTTGGGGTGATCAAGCAGCATCACAAGACTTGAATGGAAGAAAACTAGAAGAGATGGAGCCTATTGCAGCTTCCCCATCATCCAGCCAACAGCGTGAGAAACCTCACACCCACAACTGTTACACCACGCACCTTAATGCCGAGGACTTTGGACTTCATAACTGCTCAGAATTAAATGAACTTACCCTCCGTGGGTGAGGGCTTACTACCACTGAATTCCTGTGTGTGCATAAATTCTTCTGGGATTTACTAGTTTTGTTTTTTTAAATTATTTTTAGAGACAGGGTCTTGCTATGCTGCCCAGGCTGGTCTCGAACTCCTGGCCTCAAGCGATTCTCCCATCTCAGCCTTCCAAGTAGCTGGGATTCCAGGTGCCTGCTCCCCCTCCCCACCCCCACCCTGTCTCTGAGATTTCTTCACGTATATTTCCCCCATATACCTCTTGGTTTTTACACCAACAAAGGCTGTTTGATTCCAACTAACCTTTTTCTCTGTTGGGGATTTATTTTAAGGGGAAAACCAGGCCTCCAAAAACCACTGAGCTCTCAACCAGCCAAGGCCAGAGAACTCTGCCGCCTACATAAGATGTGAGTTGTGGGAGGAGACAACCCCAATAGTAACCCTGTTGCTGCCTGGCATGGCCGGGAGAGGCAGCCAGGACAACCCATTGGGTGAAATTCTCCATACACAGAAAGGCATACCAAAGGCCAGGCGTGGTGGCTCATGCCTGTAATCCTAGCACTTTCGGAGGCTGAGGCGGGTGGATCATGAGGTCAGGAGTTTGAGACCAGCCTGGCCAATAGGGTGAAACCTAAAAATTAGGCCTGGTGGTGCATGCCTGTAATCCCAGCTATTCGGGAGACTGAGGCAGGAGAGTTGCTTGAACCTGGGAGACCGAGGTTGCAGTGAGCCGAGATCGTGCCGCTGCATTCCAGCCTGGGTGACAGAGCGAGACTCCATCTCAAAAAAAAGGCATACCAGAACCAGGGATGGCTGATAAATCCCCCAGACCATGAAGACCTGCCGAGTGCCATGCCCAGCTTTGCAGTTTACTCATGTCTTCACTCTTGTTCATCAGCCACCCACAGCTCACAGAAGAAAGCAGGCAACAGAGGCTAAGTGCTGCCTTGGGGGCAGGGGGGTGCTGCCCGGAAGGGTCTGTCGGCCCTCCAAGCCATTCTCGCCAAGGCCAGCACTTTCACTAGCCCCAGAGGACATGCCAAGGTCAGGCCCAGGTGCCAGGGACCAGCATTTGTTTCCTATCTGCCGTCTCCACTCTGGGGCCTCCAGGAAGCTGCAGCCCCTGTTCACAGCAGCTGCATGAATTATTTAGCATCTGCACCAGACTGGGAGTGCTCTGGCCTCATCCTCCTTGGGCTCGGGGTGCGGCTCTGACCTCATCCTCCTTGAGAAAAGGTTGCTGATCGGCAGAGGCTAAAGCGGCAGGTCCCTCTGGGTGCGAGTGATTAAAAGAATCAATTCACCAGTGCCCTTGGAGAAGAGGGTAGGGAGCAGGGACCCATGCCCTCGTAGCAGGAGGCCACTCTGCAGCATGGAGAGAAAATGACTCCAGAATCAGAGGCTGCAGGTTCAGATCCTGGCTGTTAGTAGCTCTGTGATCTTCAGGAGCTCCCTTGGTCCTTCCTCAGTCTTCTCATCTGAAAAATGGGGGGCCCAGCTCCCTGTGTTTGTGATTGGCACTCTGTCCCCTCGGGGTCACCCCCTGAAAGTCATAGCCAAGGCAAAACATCCAGGCACCATCTGCCCAGTGTTTTCTTCGCAGACAAGCAGATCTCCCGGCCAGATTTCAGTTTGGCACCGCCTGGTGCCACATCCTCCCTTCCCTCTGCTGTGCCTCATGCCCTGGTCCCCAGAGTGGGTGGCTTGGCAGCTTGCCGCAGCTGGAAGAGGATGCTAAGGCAGTGCCCGTGCCTGACTGGCAGGGGAGAAGGGCTAACAGGCGTTGGGAGGGTCACCTGGTGCTCAGGAAGTCTAAGAAGCTAGGCTGAAGAGCTGGGAAGGAACTGCTCTCTGCCAGCAAATGTCCACTGAGTGTCTGTCTACTGGGTGGAGGGGAGTGGGTGAAGATGAGAGCGATCTGGTCCCTGCCCTGCTTTGCCAGGTCAGGCCTGAGGGCTGAAGTGGGAGTGGCCATGGTGAGTCCCAGGAAATGCGTTTTGGGATTAGGCAGGTGCCTTCAGCAAGGTTCCAGGATCCCCTTCCCAAGCAGCACTTTGGAGGTGGGCAGGGCGTCTCGGGCCAGGGCCTGGCTCCAGCTAGCTCTGTGGCCTTGGACAGCTCCCTTAACTCCCCAGGGTTTCGCCATCTGTAAAATGCACCCCATGTCTCCAGCTCTGTCTAAGCCCTGGAGGTGGGGTCCCCAGCAGTGGTGAGAGGACCTAAAGCCCCAGGGCTGTGCCGCAGATGCAACCCCAGGGATTCCGACTCAAGGTCTGGAGCAGAACTGGGAGGACACAGGCCCATCGCCTGGCTGTGCTTTGGACAGAGAAGCTGGGTCCGGGAGGGTGAGTGGGGCCAGTCCCAGCCGGCTGTCCGCCCCATCCCCCCACCCCTCGTTCCCGCCAAACTCCTCCAAACCAGGGACCCGGAAGTGGCTCTTTCTTCTGATTCGCCCAAAGGCGACGGTGGCTCGACTCCCCACCTAACTCCACCGATAGCAAGAGAGGGAGCGCGGGGAAAGTTTTAAGCTGCGTCCTTAACCCAGCGTCCGGGTTGGGAGAGGGCGCGGGGCCCTGGATCCCCAACCGCAGACAGCGCACTCCCCCGCACGCACCTGCGTGGGGGGAGGTGGGGGCAGGCCCGAACAGCCGGCGCGCCCATGTGCCTCTCCCGCGAGGGGCTGGCCACCCCAGCGCCAGCCAACCCGAGGCCGCCTCCCGCGCCCCACCCCAAACCCCGCCCCGGCCCCTGCAACCGGATCCCCGCCGCGGGGCAGTGGCCGGAGCCATCTGTCCCAGTTCCTGCCGCAGCCTGGGGGCCCGGCTGCCGCGCTCCGCCCCTCCCCGCCCTCTGCGCCGGGCCTCGTAGCCGCCGGGTATTGCGGGGGTCCCATTCTTCCCCGTGTCTCCCAGGCCAGCGCAGAAACGGAGGTGGGGTGGGTGACGCCAGGGAAGCAGGCCCTGGCCCCTTTTCCCAAGGGAAGAAGCCCCTCCTGGAGGCCCGCCAGGTCGTGGAGTCTCCGCGGGTGGGCGTAGTGGGGCCGGGGGCACGGGGAGCCCTGCGGCTGCCTTCGGTCTGGCTCTAGGCCGGGGGTTCCTCGGCTCTGCCAGCGACATTTGGGCCGGATCGCTGTGTAGTGGGGCTGGCCCCAGCACTGCAGGATATCCAGTGGCATCCCTGACCCCCTCCACTGGATGTCAGGGGCATAGCCAGCCCCCAAGCCGTGGCAACCAAAACTGTTTCTGGACACGGCCAAATGTCCACAGGGGGCAAACTGTCCGGATTGAGACCCACTCCCCTAGGGTTTCACGGTGGGTATTTGAGGCAGCCACATAGGCTGGGGGCCTGGAACCCGAGGTCCCTGCATCCCAGGATTCTGGTGCTGGCCTCCCCTCCCCCCATGGCTGCCAGCTGCTTCAGGCCGGCCTGGAAACTGTGACCTTTGGCCTGACAGTATTTGGACAGCATGTTACCTGCCAGGCCCTCTCACTGCAGGGACACCTTCTGCCCCACCCTGATGTGGGTGTTGGGATGAGGGATGGGACAGGGGATGCTGGAGGCAAGCCGGTCACTAGCAGTCAGGCCGGCTGGGGCACCAGAAAGAGACCCAGGCACTGGATGTCCATGGGCAGCCTGAGGTTCCTGAGGAGAAGCTGGGCTGAGGCCACCATGTGAGTCCAGGGGCCCACAGGGCCCACCCCTTACACACACACACACACACACACACACACAGGGTGGGGCATGGGAAGGACACAAAGGACACACACACACACAGGGTGGGGCATGGGAAGGACACAAAAGACATACACACACACACACACACACACACACACACACACGGGGGGGGGGAGCGTGGGAAGGGCACAAAAGGAGTTGGTCCCAGCTGGGGAGGATCCCTCTCTTTCCTTTCACCAGGCCCATTTAGGGGCTCATCAGAGCCAGAAGGGTGGTGAGAGGCCTGCGGCCGGGCGCCGTTGGCCCCAACCCCCATCTGCATCCCACCCCACAAAGCAAAGCAGAATTTTCACAAGACTCCAATTCCGGACTTAAGGAGGTCCAGGAGGTTTTAGTCGTATATTCACAATTGCCTGGATTTGCATAGGAAATCTGGAAAGAGAGAAAAGGCACCATGACAGATGTGAAAGTGGACTGGTGGAGGAGCTGGCGGTGGGGGGCAAGGGGGGTTTTGGGTGGGACCCACTGGTACCAGGCCGATGAGGGACAAGAAGATTTTTTCTGTCTTGTTTTGCATTTTCTCTCTCTCCTTCCTTTCTCTCTTTTCCACGAAAACAAATTACATATTTAAAAAAATTCATCTGAAAGAAAAGGGGCCAGAGTAGCAGTGGCCCCCAAGCAGCAGCTGCAGCACCTTTGATGTCCCTGCCCCAGCCCTCACAAAGGCCAGACTCAGCTACTCTCAGCCACACTCCCCTTCCTCATCTCTCCCCCTGAAAAAGATGGGCCAACTTTAACGCCGCCTAGATTTTCCAACACATTTGCTCCTTGGGAGGGTTTTTGAGAAGGCTAGGGTGGGGAGTGTGTGTCCATTGCATGTATGCGGCATGGGGCGCCCACCCTCCACCCAGACTTGCTAAATGATTCTTCAAAGACTGAATTAGATTTACATCCGTGGAGCAGATTGATGTGCTGTTTCTCCGCGTGTAGCTCATCATTATAAAACATGCTGTGTCCCGGGGGGCAGACAACCGCAGGCATGGGACTAGCATTTGGCTCATTAATTCATTGGTTCATCAGGTCTTCATCCATATTTATCAAAGGCTGCTCCATGCCATCATTCTAATTAACATCAGTTCCCACACTGATCTCTCTCCTAGTACCCAAGTCTGTCTGGCACACAGTTCTTTCACCTCCTCAAATCTGAGGCTCCTGTCTCCCCAGCTCACTGCAGCCAGGTGTCCTGGATCTCTGAGGCGAAACTCTTACTGTGTGTGCCAATTCCTCAGCTACTTGATGGTTTCCACAGATGCTGACCTGCTCTGAGGTCTCCAGGGGCAGAGTCACCCCCATCCCTGCGTCTGTGTTCACGTCCTTGTGTTGGGTATGAGGGCTCACTCGATGGGGACTTTGGTCACTGGGGGATAGCTGTGTCCCAGCTTTGAAAGTGAGGCTGGTGGGCCAGGCTTGGTGGCTCACACCTGTAATCCCAGCACTTTGGAAGGACAAGGCGGGTGGATCACTCGACGCCAAGTTTGAGACCAGCCTGGCCAACATGGTGAAACCCTGTCTCTACTAAAAATACAAAAATTAGCCTGGCATGGTGGTGCACACCTGTAATCCCAGCTACTTGGGAGGCTGAGGCAGGAGAATTGCTTGAACCCCAGAGGTGGAGGTTGCAGTGGGCAGAGATCGTGCCACTGCACTCCAGCCTGGGTGACACATGGAGACTCTGTATCAAAAAAAAAGAAAAAAAAGGAAGGAAAAAAGGAAGAAAGGAAGGGAGGGAGGGAGGGAGAAAGTGAGGCCAGAGAGAGGGGAGGGGAGGGGAAAGTGAGGCTGGGGAGATAGCGTGGGTTGGCGTTGGGGACTCTCTCTCTCTTGGTCATAGTCAGAAAGGTGCTCTGCTGGGCACCGGTGAAGTGCCAGCTGTTCTCATAACCTCCATGCACTCCAGTTCCTAAACTTGTCTGATTCTAGAAAGCATCTGGGGAAGTTTGTTAAAATGACAGATTCCCAGTCCCCAACCGGAGAGACGCCTGATTCAACTGGTCTGAGGCGGCCCCAGAATCTGCATTCTCAACCAGTCGTTTCCTAGGTGTTTGTTACATCAGCCAAGCTTGGGCCCCGCTGCTGTAGGGGAGGCTGAGAGGGGTTAATGCCGTCTCCACCACTGCCTGGGGAGTGGGGAGAAGAGGCTGGGTGACTGAGTGACCGGGAGGCCTTTCAAGCCACCGCCTTCTCGTTTTTTCTGTGGTGGAGGTGGGAGCTTGTGTGGGGACTGTGGTACGAGGTGGGGGTAGGAGAGGGAAGAATCAAGAGATCTAAGGCTGTGGTCCCCCATGTTCTCCCATGACAGAGGACCGATTTGAGGACAGGCTGGACGTTTCTCTGTATTTTTCAGGGCTCCGTTCACCCTCATTCCAGAATTCCTCATGGGGTAGAGAGAGCAAGTGGGTTGAGAAGGAGGCCTGGGGCTGGGGTCCAGGACCCCCGGGCCAGTCATCTGCCATTTCCCCATGTCTGATAGAAGGGGCCCCTTCCTACCCAGGCCACTGGGATTTTTGCCTCTCAGCTTTTAAGGCAATCCTTTGTTTTCCTGTCTTTGTTTACATGTTTCCCACGAAACCATAAACTCCTGAAAAGGAGATGTTCGGTATTTTTATCTTCATGTCCGCATCTTTGGGCTCAGTGCCTGCCTCAGTGGGGGCAGCCATTAATGTCTGTTGAACAAATTGGCCGTGCCTGGGCACCGAGCGCCACCTGGCGGTGTCAGCGGGCATGGTGGTGCTTAAACCTCAATTGGAGCAGCGAACCTGGGGGGATGCATCCTGGTCCCCTGCTTTGGGGTGGCCCATCCAAGTGTGAAGTCGTGTAGGGGTGGGGTAGGGGTCCCTGAACAAGGTCTGGTGAGGAGGCGAGGGGCGGGCCTTTGAAAGATGTGACTCTCCCAGGATAACACGGGGCAGGTGGGAAAGTGAGCTGGAGACACTCGGGCGTGGAGAAAGAAGAGGGAAACGAGACAGTATGATGGACCAGGTGAGGCCAAGGAGGCTCTTCTGCTCCCTCTGGATAGGGAGGAAGAGGCACAGGCCGCAGCACCGTGCGTTCCCCTCGAGTATGGAGGGCGGTGGTGACGTGGTAAAGCATGTGGAAACACTACCTTTTGCGGAGTGTAGACACTGTGGAGTGCTGTGATTGTCAGTCCCATTTTGCAGGTGGAGAAGCTGAGGCTTCTCAGAGAGATTAGTAACTCAGCCAAGGTCACACAGCTTATCAGAGGCAGGGGATTCCAACCAGGCTGTGAGACCCAGAGTTCATGATCCTAATCACTCTCAGCATTCATTCATTTATTCACTTTAAAAACCAACTTTATGGGCCTGATTCGGCAGAAGGCTGGGACTTGTCATGCTGAATCCTCCCTGAAGGGACCCACTTTTTTGTTGTCTTATTTGTTTGAGACAGAGTCTTGCTCCCATCATGCAAGGTGGAGTGCAGTGACACGATCTCCGTTTACCACATCCAGCTAATTTTTGTATTTTTAGTAGAGTCAGGGTTTCCCCACACTGGTCTTGAACTCCTAACCTCAGGTGATCCACCTGCCTTGGCCTCCCAAAGTGTTAGGATTACAGGTGTGAGCCATCACGCTCAGCCAGGACCCCCTTTTTGTCTGCGGAGAGTTTAGGTAGTTCCGGGGCTGGAGAATATCTCCCTGAATTGGAAGGGCGACTCCTGCACTTCCTCACCCCCTCCTGTGCTGTCTGGTGTCTGAAACCTCTTTTCTCTCACGCAATGCCCTCCCCCCACCCTTCCTCAGGGCATGGAAGGCCTGCCAGGGCTCCACTCATGGGTTCAGGCATGGATGTTTTCACCATTCTTCTTTAGAGGCAGGGGCTCCACATGTTGCCCAGCCGATCTAGGACGCCAGCCCTCTTCCCACCTCAGCCTCCCGACTGGCTGGGATTGCACGTTCAGCCACCATGCCCGGCTAGCATGGATATTTTTAAAAGGTCACTGAAGGATTGTGCACCCAGGCTTGAGACTTCTGCCAGCATCTGTGTAGGCACATGTGGTCAGTGAGACTGGGAAACCGCATCGGAGTGACGTCCCTTTCTGCCTTACCCCGCAGAGCTCCCTCCAGCTCGCTGCTGTTTTTGCTACACTCCAAGTCCCCATCATAGACACTCTGACCCCTGTGATGGTTAATATTGAGTGTCAACTTAATTGGATCGAAGGATGCAAAGTATTGTCCCTGGGTGTGTCTGTGAGGGTGTGGCCAAAGGAGATGAACCTTTGAGTCAGTGGTCTGGGAGAGGCAGACCCACCCTCAGTCTGGGGGGACACCATAAAAGCAGGCATGAGAAGAGCAGGCTGGCAGAGTCTTCCAGCCTCCATTTCTCCTGTGCTGGATGCTTCCTGCCCTTGAACACTGGACTCCACGTTCTTCAGCTTTTGGGCCCGCGGTTTGGCAGGGGCTATAGGGCCCTCGGCCACAGACTGAAGGCTGCTCTGTCGGCTTCTCTGCTTTTGCGGTTTTGGGATTCGGACTGGCTTCCTGGCTCTTCTGCTTGCAGACGGCCTATTGTGAGACCTCACCTTGTGGTCGTGTGGGTCGACACTCCGTAATAAACTCCCTTCATACATACATCTAAGCTAGCTCTGTCCCTCTAGAGAACCCTAATACACCCCAAAACCACCCATGATAAAAGTCGACTCTCCTATTCTCTAGAAGCTACAGACCTCAGCAGTGTTTATTTATTTATGATTTTTTGAGACGGAGTCTTGCTCTGTCACCCAGGATGGAGTGCAGTGGTGCCACCTCAGCTCACTGCAACCTTCGCCTCCTGGGTTCAAGCAATTCTCCTGCCTCAGCCTCCCAAGTAGCTGGGATTACGGGCACTCACCAACACACCTGGATAAGCTTTTGGTATTTTTAATGGGGATGGGGTTTCACTATGTTGTCCAGGCTGGTTTCAAACTCCCAACCTCAAGTGATCTGCCCACTTCAGCCTCCCAAAGTGCTAGGATCACTGGTGTGAACTACTGCACCCAGCCCCTCAGCAGTATTTAAGATCACAATCCGGGTCCCTGCACTTGTGGCAAAAACACATATTCACAAAGGGGTTCCTGGCAGCTGGGAGCCCTGGGGTGGTGTCCCTTGACCCCAGAGCCTTACAGTAAAGGATGTAACCTTACTCAGGGGAGGGGAGGGAGGCATGAAATCCAGATTCCTGTCTTTGCCCTCTCAGTCCTAGACGCAAGGTGGGCGTTCCCTAACTCCCCACCTGTAGCCTAGCCTCTCCCCTCTTCTGGAACAGTCCATCAGAGGCAGGCAGTGGAGCCACAGTGCCGCAGCCGGCTCACCCTAATGGGGCAGCTGGGCAGTCCCAGGTTGGCCTCAGGGCTGCAGGCCCTCTTGGCCATTGAGAGCCCCGTGGGTCTCCTCGCTGCCAACCAGGAGCCCAAGAGACCTTGCTGCCTCCTGGGTGGCCTGGTCTGAAGTCTGGGCACTGTGCCATTTTCTCCTCTGTGACATCTTTTAAAAACATTTTTATTATTTTTCTAGAGAAAGGGTTTCTCTCTGTCTCCCAGGCTGGAGTGCAGGGGCACCATCATTGCTCTCTGCAGGCTCCACCTCCTGGGCTCAAGCCCGAGATTCGGGCCTTGGTCTCCCAAAGCGTTGGGCTTACTGGCTTGAGCCACTGCGCCTGGCCCTCCCCTGTGACCTCTACCTTTTTCCTTTCATCCACTCCTCCTCTCTCTTGGAGGGCTTCACCCTCTGGAGCCTTCAGATTCTCCTCCAAAGGGGCTGGAGCCTTCCCCTGTTCCTGGCCTACTGGCTGGGGAATCTGGAAAGATCTGCATACAGAGGCCTCTCCACTTCCAGATGTTCAGAGATAGGAACAGATTTGCCTGTCCAAGAAAGCAGGCAGTTCTAGCAGCCACCATCAGATGGCGACAGAGGCTGCCCTGGCCAGTTTAGACTTCGCCTGGGTTCCAAGGAGACCAGCTTCTTTAGGGGCCTGTAGACAGCACCCCTTCCGGGCTGCTGGGTCCCACTGCCTGATTTGCATTCTCTGGCTCCAGCCACTTTGGGAGTTAAGAGCAGGACTGTGGGGGCCCCTCAAGCACCTCCCCACAAACCTGCCTGCTCCAGGGCTCAGATTCCCCATCTGGTCCACCCCAGCTCCACCCTGTCCAGCCTCTGCTCACTCTACTGCCTGCCACCCTGAGTTTTTAGGGTCACAATGTGTCCCCTTGGGGCCAAGCACATTTGGGACAGAAAAGCAGGGATGGGTGGGGGGTGGGGACAGAGCCAAGGTAGAGCTAAGGTTCTTTTTCTTTTCTGTTTTTTTTTTTTTGAGATGAAGTTTCACTGTCACCTAGGCTGGATTATGTTAGTGTGATCTCAGCTCACCGCAACCTCCACCTCCCAGGTTCAAGCAATTCTCCTGCCTCAGCCTCCTGAGTAGCTGGGATTACAGGTGTGCGCCACCACAGTGGGCTAATTTTTGTATTTTTAGTAGAGACAGGGTTTCACTATGTTGGCCAGACTGGTCTTGAACTCTTGACTTCAGGTGATCTGCCCACCTTAGCCTCCCAAAGTGCTGGGATTACAGGCGTGGGGCACGGTGCCTGGTCCTGGAGCCAGGGTTCTAAAGCCAGGTGAGCAATCACAAGTTGGGGCAGAGAGAAGGTGCTGGGGTTTGGGGTGCCATGGAGCCAGATAGGAATATGTTGGGCACACCTGGGGCCAGGCCAGGCCCGTCCTGGCCAGGAGACTTTGCCTTCAGCTGTGTTGACATGCAGCAACTGCACACAGCACTCAATTCCTCACTCCCCAGAGAGGTAGAGAGCGCATGCCTTCTGTTGGGAGTTTCTGACCACTGGGTACTTGGTTTGTTGACAGCCTTCCCTGTTTCCTCTTGCTTTGCAAGGAGGAGGGAGTCAGGTCTTTGAAACACTAACAACTCATCAGTGCCAGGAAAGGTCTAAGAGGGTCTGGCAGCAGAGGGGACAGAAAAAAACAAGGGAAAACTCTAGTGGAGGTTGCTCCTAGGGAGTTATGGCACAGTGGGCTGGAGTTTGGGATTCAATATGAGAGACAGGTGTGGGTTCTTACAGGCAAGCGATCTTACCTCTCTGAGCTGTGAGGCATATAGATTCACGTGTGTACATATGGGAGTTCAACAAACATCTTCAGAGAGCCCTGAGGCTTGCACAGGTGCATGCACGTCTCTGATCTCATTT